>CADCXT010005426.1:0-18637 GCA_902806775.1 Microtus agrestis | reverse complement strand
CTTTTAAGTACTGCTTGGCCCATTTCTATCATGACTCTTCTAGGCTAACTCTCGCACCTGGACTAACCCATTTCTAATCATGTTAGTAGCACCATGAGGTGCGCTTACCGGGAAGATTCTAGCCAACATCCATCTTGGGCCGGAGTTTCATCGAGAGAGCCTCAGCAGAGCTATCCTGTCTGCCCGCTAGACAGGAGCATGGCATCTCTCTCTGAGGCGTCTGGCTCTGAGCGGAGCTGCATGCTTTCTCACCTCACTTCCTCTTCCTCTCAGCATTTTCTTCTGTTTACTCCACCCACCTCTGTTCTAACCAATCGGGACCAAGCAGTTTATTTATTGCTTAGCCAATGAAATCAACAGATTGATATGACACTCCCACATCACTTCCCCTTTTTCTGTTTAAACAAAAAGGAAAGGCTTTAACTGTAACATAGCAAATACAATATTACCTAAGCAAATAAAAAGTGAACAATTTTCAAAACTGTAGAAATGACAGAGACATCTCGCTGCCTGGACAGTCACCCAAAGTTCCTCTGTACCGTTGGGGCATCCATCTTCGACCTACAGGCCCATAGTTTCCAGCAGACATTTCCACAAAGCAGGAAATTTCAAAGGCAGTCACTATCTGCTTGTCCTGAAGAATGTCTTGCAGACTCTTTTCATGAATCAGGAACCCCGAAAGATCATCTCTCCTTTAGGCAAGTTCAGTAGTCCTCTCTCTGCGGGTTCTCTGTGTCCAGTTCATGCAATAGTCCAGGCAAGAGCAGTTCTTGCCCAAATGGCTATCAAACTCCATAAGGATCCTCTTCGATGCCCATCTTCTTCCTGAAGTAAATTAGTGCTTCCAGGAGCAGAGTGTCTCATTGTCATGAAAAACCCTAAGTTATCAAAACATTTAAAGTGCCATATTCTCTAGACTTTGAAAGATATGAAGAATGCCTATCAGAAATATATCCGTGCACATCTAGAAAATCTAACATGACTACAAACTTGACTATTATAGATGATTATTAACAGCCTATATGCATTACATTTTTAAGTGAACTACACAATCACAATACCTTAATCAAGATCAGAAATACATATACGTATAACAAAATTGACCTTAAATTTAAATCACTAAAGCAAAATCCATATCAATGCAAATTATTCATATCTCTATCATATCCCCCTTTAAATGTAAAAGAACATTTATAAACCATATTTGGGAACATGGGCGCAGTTTTTTCTCTCCAAACTGCTTCCTGCTGAATGGGGGCGTCGTTAATTAGGTCTTTCATGGTATAACCTGTGTGCTAGTTTCATCTCAGTTGGCAGTTGAGCAAAGCAATTTTCTGAAGATGTTCACAGCAACCCTTCAGGAGGGCGTGGTCCATCATACCATATTCAGATAGAAGAAATGAATAGGGTCTCATCCTCTGTGAAAACAAAACAAGAAACTCCTTTCCAAAGTATCATGTCCTTAGATCCAAATTGCAAAGTCAAGGCATTTCCAAAATATCTATGTTGAATTAGTTCAGCAGCATTTATAAACAAATATCTTTTAGTAGCTTTTGCTCCTTCCTCAGCATTCAAACAATTCAAAGAGAGCATAATAGCATACAGTATCAAGATTCTCTGTGTATTTTCCATCTTTGTATGCTTTATTTTAACCTCTATTTCATTTATTTTTACTTTTATTTTATATTCTCTGTATCTTTGTCCTGGAATAACTCTGTGGACCAGGCTGTCTTTGAACTCTCAGAGATCCCCTGTCTCTGCCTCCCAGGCATTGGGATTAAAGGTGTATGCTACCACACCTTGAACTCACAGAGATCTGTTTGTCTCTGCCTCCTAGGCACTGGGATTAAAGGCGTGTACTACAACACACAACAACTCTCTTCCTTTTTTAATTGTTTTTTACTTTAAGAACTTCAACTTTTAGTCTGCATATATTTTCAACACACTGTAAATCATTTAGAAATTTTCTTTGTCTTTGAATCTCTCTTTACTGTATATCTCTCTTTTTCTGACCACACCGCCTTTAAATTACTGAGCAATATGTGTAGGATTAAAGCCGTGGCTTTGCCACCTAGATCCAGTCCATTCCTTAGCTTTCTGCCATTCCAACCTTGTGGCTGAGGTACCGGCCAGAGCCGCCTTCAGTGCCACAACTCTACAGTGTTTCATGGGCCTTGACAGCTTCCGCAGCCTGGGCTTGTAAACCGCATGACCCGCCAGCGTAAAAGAGTCAGAGTTTGCCCTGGCAGGACAGCCCAGAAAGCCGGCATTTTAAAATGGCGCAGCTTTTTTCCTGCTACGACTGAAAACCGAAAAGCATGCGTTCAGCTTTTCATCAACATCGTCTAAGTGTTTCGTGGCAGGACCTCTTAATGAGCTGCAGGGTTTTGCAGCTGAAGCTGAGTCAGGAAGCCTCTCTTAGATGAGAGCTCTAGCAAGCAGAGCACACCCAAGAAACTGCTGCTACCAAGAAAACATGCTTCACTACATTCTTTCCCAAGCTTTCTCAGGCTTTTTGTGGATTCAGTTAGCCTCACGTTGGGCAGCCATCTGTTGTAATAGCAGCGGCGGGGCTGCGTCCCCAACACCCCAGCCGCTTCCACGTGGCTAGTTTATGCCCGAAATAACAACACACATACTGTATTCATTTAAGTACTGCTTGGCCCATTAGCTTCAACCTCTTAACCCATTTCTAATCATGAGAGTAAGCACCCCAAGATGTGCTTACCGGGAAGATTCTAGCCAACATCCATCTTCGGTCGGAGTTTCATCCCTCTGCCTCAGAGAGCAGAGCTATCCCGTCTGCCCGCTAGACAGTAGCATGGTGTCTCTCTCTGAGGCGTCTGGCTCTGAGCGGAGCTGCATGCTTTCTCACCTCACTTCCTCTTCCTCTCAGCATTTTCTTCTGTTTACTCCACCCACCTCTGTTCTAACCAATCGGGACCAAGCAGTTTATTTATTGCTTAGCCAATGAAATCAACAGATTGATATGACACTCCCACATCACTAGAGCAGTGGCTCTCAGCCTTCCTAATATTGAGACCCTTTAACATAGTTCCTCACGTTGTGCTGACCCCCAACCACAAAATTATTTTCATTGCTATTTCATAACTGCAATTTGGGGGGGGGATTTTTTTAAAGATTTATTTATTTATTTATTTATTATGTATACAACTTTCTGCCTCCATGTATACCCACATGCCAGAGGAGGGCACCAGATCTCATTACAGATGGTTTGGAGCCACCATGTGGTTGCTGGGAATTGAACTCAGGACCTCTGGAAGAGCAGACAGTGCTCTTAACCACTGAGCCATCTCTCCAGCCCGGGCGGGGGGGATTTTGAGACAGGGTTTCTCCGTAACTTTTGGTTCCTGTCCTAGAACTAGCTCTTGTAGACCAGGCTGGCCTCGAACTCACAGAGATCCGCCTGCCTCTGCCTCCCAAGTGCTGGGATTAAAGGCATGCACCACCACCGCCTGGCTTCATAACTGCAATTTTGCGACTGTTATGAATCATAATGCAATATTGGGGTTTTCTGACGATAGTCTGAGGTAACCCCTGTGAAAGAGTCATTTGACCCCCAAAGGGACGTGACCCACAGGTTGAGAAGCACAGCTCTAGAGACTCTAGAGATCCGTGTACCTTCAAGTTTCCCCTAGCAGGCTTCCCAGCCTCGATTAATTCCCTTTGGACCAACTCTTTAGAAAAATCAGCTGAGACAGCAGTTTTCTACGTTATCAATCATATGCTGATAATTAGCTTACTATCAGGCTGTGGATCTCTTTAGGGCAGTGTTGAAATAGCAGGCGGCGGGGCTGCGTCCCCAACACCCCAGCCGCTTCCACGTGGCTAAGCTTATGCCGAAATAACAACACACATACTGTATTCATTTAAGTACTGCTTGGCCCATTTCTATCATGACTCTTCTAGGCTAACTCTAGCACCTGGACTAACCCATTTCTAATCATGTTAGTAGCACCATGAGGTGCGCTTACCAGGAAGATTCTAGCCTACATCCTTCTTGAGTCGGAGTTTCATCCCTCGGCCTCAGAGAGCAGAGCTATCCCGTCTGCCCGCTAGACAGGAGCATGGTGTCTCTCTCTGAGGCGTCTGGCTCTGAGCAGAGCTGCATGCTTTCTGACCTAACTTCCTCTTCCGCCCAGCATTTTCTTCTGTTTACTCCACCCACCTATGTTCTAACCAATGGGGCCAAGCAGTTTATTTATTGCTTAGCCAATGAAATCAACAGATTGATATATGACACTCCCACATCACTTCCCCTTTTTCTGTTTAAACAAAAAGGAAAGGCTTTAACTGTAACATAGCAAATACAATATTACCTAAGCAAATAAAAAGTGAACAATTTTCAAAACTGTAGAAATGACAGAGACATCTCGCTGCCTGGACAGTCACCCAAAGTTCCTCTGTACCGTTGGGGCATCCATCTTCGGCCTACAGGCCCATAGTTTCCAGCAGACATTTCCACAAAGCAGGAAATTTCAAAGGCAGTCACTATCTGCTTGTCCTGAAGAATGTCTTGCAGACTCTTTCATGAATCAGGAACCCCGAAAGATCATCTCACCTTTAGGCAAGTTCAGTAGTCCTCTCTCTGCGGGTTCTCTGTGTCCAGTTTATGCAATAGTTCAGGCAAGAGCAGTTTCCTGCCCAAATGGCTATCAAACTCCATAAGGATCCTCTTCAATGCCCATCTCCCTCTTGAAGTAGATTGGTGCTGCCAGGAGCAGAGTGTCTCATTGTCATGAAAAGTCCTAAGTTATTAAAACATTTAAAATGCCATATTCTCTAGCCTTTGAAAGATATGAAGAATGCCTATCTGAAATATATCCAGGCACATCTAGAAAATCTAACATGACTACAAACTTGACTATTATAGATGATTATTAACAGCCTATATACATTACATTTTAAGTGAACTACACAATCACAATACCTTAATCAAGATCAGAAATACAGATACATATAACAAAATTGACCTTAAATTTAAATCACTAAAGCAGAATCCATATCAATGTAAATTATTCATATCTATATCATATCCCCCTTTAAATGTAAAAGAACATTTATAAACCGTATTTGGGGACATGGGCGCAGTTTTTTTCTCTCCAAACTGCTTCCTGCTGAATGGGGGCGTCGTTAATTCAGTCTTTCATGGTATAACCTGTGTGCTAGTTTCATCTCAGTTGGCAGTTGAGCGAAGCAATTTTCTGAAGATGTTCACAGCAACCCTTCAGGAGGGCGTGGTCCATCATACCATATTCGGATAGAAGAAATGAACAGGGTCTCTTCCTCTGTGAAAACAAAACAAGAAACTCCTTTCCAAAGTATCATGGCCTTAGATCCAAATTGCAAAGTCAAGGAATTTTCAGAATATCTATGTAGGATTAGTTCAACAGCATTTATAAACAAATATCTTTTAGCAGCTGTTGCTCCTTCCTCAGCATTCAAACAATTCAAAGAGAGCATAATAGCATACAGTATCAAGATTCTCTGTGTATTTTCCATCTTTGTGTAGCTTTTTTTAAACCTCTATTTCATTTATTTTTACTTTTATTTTATATTCTCTGTATCTTTGTCCTGGAATAACTCTGTAGACCAGGCTGTCTTTGAACTCTCAGAGATCCTTCTGTCTCTGCCTCCCAGGCATTGGGATTAAAGGTGTATGCTACCACACCTTGAACTCACAGAGATCTGTTTGTCTCTGCCTTCTAGGCACTGAGATTAAAGGCGTGTACTACCACACCCAACTACTCTCTTCCATTTTTTACTTTTAAGAACTTTAAACTTTTAGCTTGCATATATTTTTAACACACTGTAAACCATTTAGAAATTTTCTTTGTCTTTGAATCTCTCTTTACTGTATATCTCTCTTTTTCTGACCACACGAGCCTTTAATTTACAGAGCAATATGGGTAGGATTAACGCCTTGGCTTTGCAGGCTAAATCCAGTCCATTCCTTAGCTTTCCGCCATTCCAACCTTGTGGTTGAGGTACCGGCCAGAGCCGCCTTCAGTGCCACAACTCTACAGTGTTTCAAGGTCCTTGACAGCTTCCACAGCCTGGGCTTGTAAACCGCATGACCCGCCCGCGTAAAAGAGTCAGAGTTTGCCCTGGCAGGACAGCCCAGAAAGCCGGCATTTTAAAACGGCGCAGCTTTTTCCTGCTACTGCTGAAAACAAACAAGCATTCAGTCCGCTTTTATCAACACCATTTAAATGTTTCCAGGCAGGACCTCTTAAGAGCTGCAGGGTTTTGCAGCTGAAGCTGAGTCAGGAAGCCTCTCTCAGATGAGAGCACTTGCTTGACTCTAGCTAGCAGAGCAGAACCGAGAATCTGCTGCTACCAAGAAAACAAACATGCTTTACTCTTTCCCAAGCTTTCTCAGACTTTCTGTGGATTCAGTTGTCCTCACGTTGGGCAGCCATCTGTTGAAATAGCAGCGGCGGGGCTGCGTCCCCAACACCCCAGCCGCTTCCACGTGGCTAGCTTATGCCCGAAATAACAACACACATACTGTATTCATTTAAGTACTGCTTGGCCCATTTCTATCATGACTCTTCTAGGCTAACTCTCGCACCTGGACTAACCCATTTCTAATCATGTTAGTAGCACCATGAGGTGCGCTTACCAGGAAGATTCTAGCCTACATCCTTCTTGAGTCGGAGTTTCATCCCTCGGCCTCAGAGAGCAGAGCTATCCCGTCTGCCCGCTAGACAGGAGCATGGTGTCTCTCTCTGAGGCGTCTGGCTCTGAGCAGAGCTGCATGCTTTCTGACCTAACTTCCTCTTCCGCCCAGCATTTTCTTCTGTTTACTCCACCCACCTATGTTCTAACCAATGGGGCCAAGCAGTTTATTTATTGCTTAGCCAATGAAATCAACAGATTGATATATGACACTCCCACATCAGGGCAGAGACAGAGTTGCCTC
The DNA here is from genome assembly GCA_902806775.1 of Microtus agrestis. Taxonomy (NCBI): domain Eukaryota; kingdom Metazoa; phylum Chordata; class Mammalia; order Rodentia; family Cricetidae; genus Microtus; species Microtus agrestis. The sequence continues at coordinate 11,691 of CADCXT010005426.1, read as the reverse complement.
AGGTTCACCATGCCAGAAAGGACCTGCCCTCAGTGCTGGCTCCCCGAATACACTTGCCTCGAGGGCCTCCTTAGGGTAAGCTGGGGTCTGGAAGCCCTTATCTGGGAGTGAGGCCATCTAAAAGAAGACCCACAGTGAGTTCCTTTCTCCTCCAGCCATTGCCAAAGATGAAGTTTTTCCTTTGGCTCCCGCATGCAGCTTCACTTCCCTGGTGAGCGGTTCTGCCAGCTGCTCTTAGTCCTAATATTTTGGCAGCCAAACAGCACGCTGCTCTGCAGACGATGGGGGAAAGTGCTCACGATCTGAGAGCAACAGCTTCCCTGCTCGCCAGAGCTGCGCTCAGGATCCAGGGTTGATACTGGGACGTCTCCTGGCATCACCTCTGCCCTGTGAGAAGATACTGTCTGGGGAGTCGCACCCAGAGCCCCACTCACAAACCACAAACTCAAGTTTATGAAGGACAGCATGGACATCCCTGCCTCCCCAGGACCTGCTACTCAACCCTGGTACAGCATGACGTGTCACCTTGGACATGCTCTCTAGGAAATGACACCATTCAGGTATCAGGATAATGTTTCTCAGCCTCTCTTGTGTCTTTGAAACAAGGTGAATATCGAGAGTTATGGGTTGTGCTCTTCCAATACTGGAGACAGACATTATTTCAGAATATGTATTAGCTGGGGAGCAGGGAAGCGACTGACTGGCAGTCAGCATATTGGCTCCTAGCATTCAGCAAGAATGCAGCAGAGTCTCACATAGTGTAATGTATCGCAGATCCATTTTCTTGCTGTTCCTTGGGTTCCCATTTATGATTCTAGAATGCATTATTTGCAACAACTGTGCACAACACTTAAAGTATATTAGAACATTTTGCAGAATAAAACAATTTGTATTTTTGTTTTATTTTCGTGTGTGTGTGTGTGTGTGTGTGATGGGGGAGAGAGAGAGCAGTTTTGGAACCTCAGCACTGTTGACATTCTGAATGGTTAGTTCTTTGTTATAGGCCTGGTCCATGTTTGCCTGTGACTCCAGCAGCTGATTATCAGAAGAAAGTTGTGTCAGTCACTCAAACATTAATACCGTCTCCTGGAGAGCAAGAATGCCTCTCCCATTTGGGAGCTTCATCTCTAGACACAGTGCACATGAGACCCTCTGTTCTTATACTAGGAAACACAGGACTATTATACTCTAGATCTGCCAGCATGAAACTGTGGCCTTTCGGGTATTTGTTTGTGACAGTTTCACTATGTACTTCAGAATGCTGAGTTCCCCTGCCTCAGCTTTTCAAGTGCTGGCGTGCACCACCACACCTGGCTGTGAACGAGTGCTGATGTGTACCTCCACACCTGGGTGTGAACACATGCTGGTGTGCACCTCCAGACCTGGTTATGAACAAGTGCTGGTGTGCACCTCCACACCTGGGTGTGAACAGTGATGGGGTGCACCTCCACACCTGGGTGTGAACAAGTGCTGGCGTGCACCTCCACACCTGGGTATGAACAAGTGCTGGTGTGCACCTCCACACCTGGGTGTGAACAGTGATGGGGTGCACCTCCACACCTGCCTGTGAACAAGTGCTGGCGTGCACCTCCACACCTGGCTGTGAACAGTGCTGGGGTGTACTCCACACCTGTGTGTGAACAAGTGCTGGCGTGCACCTCCACACCTGGTTGTGAACAGTGCTGGTGTGTACCTCCACACTTGTGTGTGAACAAGTGCTGGCATGCACCTCCACACCTGTGTGTGAACAAGTGCTGGTGTGTACCTCTACACCCGGCTGTGAACAGGTGCTGGGGTGGCACCTCCACACCTGGCTGTGAATAAAGTTTTCTTTTAGTAATATTGGTTTCAGGCACTGGGGAGATGGTTCAGCAGTTAAACTACAGTCTGCTCTAGGAGAGCAGCCACATGGCAGCTCACGACTGTCTGTAATTCCTGTTCCAGGAAATCCAATGCCCTCTTCTGGCCTCCAAAAGAACCACACACGTACATGGCAACACAGACATGCATGCAGGCAAAACACCCATCAAGCGAAGTAAATAAATCTTTAAAATAATAATTAGACATTAAAATGTTATATCCATTAGCTATTATTATGCTTATTATCCCTTAATTTCAGCAAACATATTAGTTGACCAAGGGAAAATTACTTTATTGAAAATATAAAGAAGGCATGGTGACACACACACACCTTGCCTTCACTCAGAAGACAGAGGCAAGTGGATCTCTGTGTGTTCAAGGCCAGCCTGGTCTATAGATTGAGTCCAAGATGGCCGGGGCTATGTAAGGAGACCCTGTCTCAAAAAAAAAAAAAGAAAAGAAAAGAAGGACAGCAATAACAAAAAAGAAAATGTAAAAAAAAGTATACTCAAATAGTCTATATTCAACTCATTTTATAACTTATGATAAAATATGTTAAAACCTCAGACGTGGTAGAATCAAATTTTTAAAATTCAAATAATTTTACAACAGAAAACAGATATATTATTATTATTATTAATCTTTTGGCAGAGTCTCATTCTGATTGGAACTTGCTATGTAATTGAGGCTGGCCTTGAGCTCACAGAAATCCACATTGACTCTGCCTTGTAAGTGCTAAGATTAAAGATATGTACCACCACACCCTGATAAACAATGTGAATATCTTGATTTATATGCCAATATAATAAGTGGTTTTGCTAAAATAAAATAATGGAAAATAAAATTCATGGGGGCTAAAAACAATGGCTCAGTGAGTAAAGGCACCTGCTGCACAAGCACGAGGACCTGGGTTCGAATCCACAGCATCATGGCCACACGTTCACCTCTGACCCCAGCACTGTCATGGCCACATGTTCACCTCACAAGAACCTAACTTAGCCGCCTTTGGTATTTGGTTAAATTCCTGTCACGTAAAAACAACATTTTCATACGTATTTTGCATTTTGTTTTTGTTCTGTGCACATGTGTGTGTTCAGATGTTGGGTATGTATGTGTGCGTGTGAGTGCAGGTACATGCATGTGTGTGCACATAGAACCCAGAATGCTATTCCTCCACTGTACCTTGCTTCTGAGAGTGGGCCTCTTACTGATATGGAGCCTGCCATAAAGACAAGCTGTCCAGTGAGCCCCAGGGAGCCTCCTGTCTCTCACTCCCCAGTGCTGGGGTCACAAGTCCACACCACACCCTGCTTTTCAAAAGTGAGTTCTGGGAACTGGGTTCAGGTCCTCATGCTTACAAGGCCGTACTTTCTCACCTGCGCCATCTCCCCAGACCTGCATTTTGTTGCTCTGCTGTGCCTGCCTGTGTGGGAAGTTATGGTGTATTTTATTGAGGTTCACTTGCCTGGTTTATCGTGCATGGTCTTAGGCCTCCACTTGTCCTGACGCCCACCAGAGTTCCAGGCCTTCCTCGTCCTCTTGCCCTGAGGCCTAAGCCCCGGACCTGAGATGGGACCACAGGGGATCTAGGTCTGCGGATCGGTGGGGATGGGGTATAGCTTGCTGAGCCAGGGTAAAATGAGCAAACATTGCGGCCCTCCCTCATCTGCCTTAGGTTCCAGCTTCCTAGCAGTCCTCCCTTGTCGGTGTTTAGAATCCAGCCCCAAGCACGCCCATCTTCTGGCCTTCTGCTTAGCTGTCTGCAAGAATAGCGGAACACGGCCCACATTCCAGGCACCGGGCTAGGCTGAGCGGGAAGTGGGACAGTTACTGCTTTATTATTTCATTGGGTGTGCTGGCACACATCTGTGATCCCAGCCCTTTGCACAGAGCACGGTTTCTGGCATTACAGAGAGCACGTAACCCTTGCACGTAACATCAGCACTTGGAAGGCTGGCAGAAGGGTCACCGCAAATTCAAAGTCAGCCCAGCCCATACAAAGAATTCAAGACCGGTCTGGGCTATGGAACAAGACCTTCTCTCGAAAACAAAACAGCTCGTTCCCAGAAGGGCGGTCCTTATCAATTGCCACTCTGTCCCTTCCTGTCCTCTGCTCAGAACAGATCCTATGTAATTCATTGTGTTTATTAAGTTACATATTCATGGTTTCAGAATCTTGCTTTCTGCTATCGTTGTTTTAAGCAACGATTAATGCAAGCTAAACCAACAGGGACTTGTTAAGCTCCTATTACCTGACCGGCATGGATCTGTCCTCGTATGACTCAATGGTCCAGAAAAACATGGTGTGTCCCTGAAGGAACTCACACCTAGGTGGAAGCAGGCAGGCTGTTTAATGCTGGGCTAAGGCAGGAACAAAAGATTTGCACGAAGCTGAGTGGCAGCAGAGGAAGGGAGAAATAAAGGGTCTGGCAAGGGAGGACTGCAGATGCTGCCTCCGCTGAGGCTTAGGATGTGTAGACTCCCCGCCCCCGAAGCCGGTGAGGGACGGGCAAAGGACGCCATCTCGGTGCCCTCTGAGCTCTCTCCTTTTGTTGTAGCCTAGCAGTGTGACAGAAGAGATGACACCCTGACTCCAAAGATCAACTGTGTCCAGGATTTTCTGGCCCTCGTGCTACAGCTGACCCTGCAAGCTTTCACACGTGCAGACGCAGCTGTCATCCCTGCAAGCAGGGGGGTGAGAGATGCCGCTGAGGGCGCCCAGGCTGTCTACCCTCCAAATGTAGTTGTGGAGCTCTCTGAGGACAGAGGTGTGTGGGGATCCTGCTGCATGAGATGTCAAAAAAAAAATTGGAAGACACTGCTATACGCTGAAGAAACTCAAGGCGCATCTATAAAATGCATGAGGAGCTTGGAAAGTTGGTGAGCAAGGCGCTAAGTGAACACATGGAGAGGCTTCCTTCCCAGGACTAGAGGATAAGGGAAGGGACTACAGTGGGCGGGTTAGTCTGGGTGCTTGGGGAAGGCTTTAGGAAGGAGGCACAAGGCGGGTATCACGCCAGGATGAACGGGTTGGAGAAACGCATGCAAACAGAGCTGATGTATGCACGTGGGACCAGTGGGTTATGCATACACCAAGGATCACGCTGCAGAAAGGCCATGGGGAGAGAGAAGGGTTGCAGAAGTGAGAACCGGAGGTGTGAAGAGGTGGAACTGAGAACCGGAGGACCCTGCTCCTTAGCAAGGTGGAAGCAGATGCCAGTTAAGATCCACTCCAAACGTGATGAGACAGAAGATATCTATAATCCTAACACTCAGATAGCAAAGGCAGGAAGACCAGGAGGTCAAAGACAGCCTTGGCTTCAAGAAGTGATTAACCAATTAATTCGTTACAAAAAATAATAGATCCACTCCAACCCTGTGTCCTTCCTTACCCTGTCTCAAGAAGTGATTAACCAATTAATTAATTACAAAAATAAAAGATCCACTCCAACCCTGAGCCCGCCTTATAGACAGATCCACTTCTGGATGCTCATCTTCCCTTGCATGGCCCAATCCCCAACCCTTGGCTTGGACTAACCTGGGAGTTAATACATTCCTTCTGATTTAGGGAGAGTCTGTAATTAGTCCATACAGCACTGGGTGACAGGCTGGCAGGTTCTGGGGTGGGAGGCACAGGGAAGGAACGCATTGTGAATGTTGATGTGTCTGGATGTGAGATCTGGAACCACCATCTTGTTGCTGCTGGCCTGAGGGTGAAGCCAGTGCAGAGAGGCTGAGGCAAGATCCCAGAGCCAAGCCCAGTATTGGAGCCTCTCCTCCCTGGGGTTCTTCCTTCCTTCCTTCCTTCCTTCCTTCCTTCCTTCCTTCCTTCCTTCCTTCCTTGTTCCTTCCTTCTTTCCTTGTTCCTTCCTTCCTTTCTTCCTTCCTTTTTCATTCTCTTTTTTCCTTCCTTTCTTTCTTTTTCTTTTCTTCCTTCCTTCCTTCCTCATTTCTCTCTTTCTTCCTCCCTTCCTCCCTTCTTTCTTTCTTTTTCCTTTTAAATTAGGGTCTCACTGTTTTGACTTTGCTGGCCTTGAATTCTCTATGTAGACAAGGTTGGCCTCAAACTCAGAAATCCACCTGCCTCCAGTTCCCCATGCCTGGCCTCTCAGAATTTCTTATTATGTAAAATTATAATATTCCCTCTTGCTACTTAGATCCCTGGGGTGGGGTTTTCTGCAGCTTCCAATCAAGAGCATCATCTTATCTATGTATTTGTTTATACTCTCCCACGTCAATAACAATGGGAAAGTTATAAATTCCAGACAGAGAAGCCCACGAAGGAAGCTGATATGTGTTAACAGCTGCAGACAGTCCAATATGATTATCTTAGTTAGGGTTTCTATTGCTGTGAAGAGACACCATGATCACAGCAATTATTATAAAGGAAAAACCCACTTATAGTTCCGAGGTCCAGTCCATTATCACCAGGGTGTAACAAACATGGTGGTGTGCAGGCAGACATGGTGCTGGCTACATCTTGATCAGAAGGCAACAGGAAGTGGACTGTCTCACTGGGCATGCCTTGAGTGTATATGAACCCTTAAAGCCTGCCTCCACAGTGACACACTTCCTCCAACAAGACCACACCTGCTCCAACAAAGTCACACCTCCTAATAGTGCCACTCCCTTTGGGGGTCATTTTCTTTCAAACCACTACATTGTTTAATGCATGGGTTGCTGGCGAGAGTTTGGAAGGTGGTCTCTGGCAGGGATGCTTTCCCTATGCTGGGTTGGGAGGCAGCTATGAAGTCCTTGCCCAGCACTGGCACTTGCTCTTGGCCTTCCCAGCCTCCAAACCTATGAGAAATAAATTTTCTCTTTGCTTTGTAAATTGTCCAGTCTATGGTATTATGTTATAGTAGCAGAAAGAGGACTAGGCCAGTTGGCTATGGAGTGTCAGGACCTGCTTCTCAGGACCTGGACACCTCAGGCTGTTCTACAAATATTGACGAAGTCCCAGGATTGTGTGGGAATAAGATACAATGATGTAGACGGCCACCAAAGTGAGAAAGACCCCCAGCAAGGCCAACTCAACAGCCAGTGAATGTCAAGGTGAACCGGGAAGTATTAAGTAGAGAGAGTGGCCACTGAGTGGTTGGTTGGTTTGTTGTTCTTAAAACAGGTTCTCATTACATAGCCCAGGCTGACCTCACATTGGTGATAATTCTGTTGCTTCAACCTCCCGAGTGCTGGTATTATAAGCTTGTGACCCCAAACTTGGTGCAAAAGAGCACTTCCCCCACTAAAAGGCAGATAAGAAAGACTGGGGGCTGTGCAAACCATTCAAGCTGGTGACTCAGTTGGCACTGGAAGCCGTGTTCTCTCTGCCAACTTCCTGCAACTTGCTGAACACAAAATAAACCTCGAGTCTCAGCTCCTCCAGGGTCTCTGTGTGGCTCAACCATGAAGGTCATTTCTCAAGGACGTTTTCCCAGCTTGTGTCTGAGGAAGGGCTGACATCAGTCCCATATCCTGTGGCCTTCTGTCCCCCTAGCTGTCCTGACTGCAAACTTCAGTAAACGTACACTAGAACATCTTCACTCCTGCTAAGAGCCACAGCCAGCCTCCGCTGAATCAGCCTTCATCCGAAACAAATCTCTTCTTGGATAGGACTTGAGCCAGGATTAATTCTCCATCTTTAGCCCTAAACCATGACCTCTTGTAATGGATTCTAGAGGGTCTCTTGTAATTGTCGTTATCCCGGCACTCTGAAGTTCCATGATTCCATTCATCAACAGATCTGCCCCTTATCCCAATGCTCTACTTCAGAGACACAGAATCCAATGACCTTCAGGAATCCCAGCATCCCCCTCCCGACTACACTCCCACCTTGGAAGGGCGGGATGGTTAGGTTAACACTAAACCACTTTGAAAAGTCTTTAGAAGTACCACGAGCCCAGAAGTGTACACAGCCCAGAGGCGCAACTACAGAAATTCTCACAAGATGACTACACTACCATCCAAGGTACAGAGTGGAGCATCCTCAGCCCCCCCTCAGAGGTCTCCTCCTTCTCCATCACCAACCCCCTCAAACAGAACTTCAAACACCACGCATGATCATAACCAGGGGGAAACTCAAACCTATCTGTCTGCTGAAAAACTCTGCCAGAGGGCAAGGAGGAACCCTGGACTCTGTTGCAGCGATGACTGGGACCAGAGAGTGGCAGGGGAGGGACAAAAGGGACAGAGATGGGAGCAGGGTCCAGAGCCCAACTAGTCCCTGTCTTAGTTGTACTTTTCTCTAGCCATGCAGATTGATTGGATGACCTTAAAAGCCTCCCACACCAGAGCAGAAAGTCTTTTATTCAAACCGATCATCCGGAAAGCAAGCCTCCCACTGATGCCTAATTCACTCAAGGAAAGATTAGAAGAACCTGGTTCCCAAGCTTCCAGAAGTTGTTGGTAAAATTCAACGGGAACCTGCAATCCTCAGAGACTTCTATTTTTACCAAAAAAACACACAGAGAAGTGGAGAATTTTCAAATGAATTAGACATGAGATTGATCTTTTATAAAAGAGAAAAAGAACCGCGATGTTATGTTTGAACTTTGCCTCTCATCCCTGGTTGCCCTCGGTTAACTTCGTCTTGATGGCTCAGGTCAGGCCTGCATTTCTGTCCAGGTTCAGCCCACTCAGTGACCAGTAGTCAGGGACATACCAAGGACTCCTCGAAACAGTGATCATGGTTTTGTCTGCCAACCCCAACCCAGGCCTGAAGCACTCTAGGGGGAGCTGGTCAAGATGTTTCCTCCAGACTCAACCAAATGAGAATCATGCACACAGGTAAGGGCCACTAGTGGCCTTAAACAGGACCCGCTCAGACATGGCTGGAGAGAGAGAACCCTAAGTCCTCAGCTGGTGCTGCAGAGCTAGGAATCTGCAGATGTTTCAAAGCTGTCTTATTTAACATTCAGCACACTGCATTCCGTGGCAGGGCCAGCTGCCTGGCCTGCTCATCTCTACAAAAAGCATTCAAGCACTGTGCGTTTCTTCTTCTGAGCTGTGCATGCGCAGTATTTGTGGTCCTTACCCAGTGCTCTGTGGACCCCACAGGTTCTACGGCAGTTGCTCCAGGGCCACCAAGTACCCACTGCTCTGAGTCTCTCCGCTTGTTAACTGGGAAGCTCAGTTTTATACGTATTACAGGATGCCTTTCAGGATACCGTCAGGCAGGTGGTACTGTCTTTCTAGCCAAAACAGAAGGATTTTTAAAATGACAGATGTTCTTTGCCTTGCAGTGGGCTTGAATGCCAATAAACCCAGCACCAGAGGGGAAAGATGCAGGTAGTACAGCTAAGCTCTTGAACATCACAGCTTTGCGAACAGCTAACTAGCAGACATGTGGAATCTTGGGATATTCCCACACCACCCTGCCGTCTGCAAAGTTTATGCTTGAGAACCATACGATCAGAAGAGAGTGTCAGATGTCCGGGAGCTAGAATTGCAGGTAGTTGTGAGCTGACACTTGAGCACTGGGAACTGAGCTCTGGTCCTTTCTCGGAACAGAACATGGTCTAAACTACTGAGCCATCTAGCCCCTCAGAATGGTGTGCAAGTTCAGGATGCTCCCTTGGGCCAAGCTCAGAACCATCCAACACATGCACTGGTTAGAATCCCCTGTGAGGTTATCTGTTATCCAGATCCCAACCTTGATCCCAGGGCTGACTGAAACCTGTGATTCTGTGCTCACCGCCTGACACCCCTGGAGCACCAGTAGCCCAGAAAAGGACGGAAGTCCAAACTTTCAAGCATGGCTTCTATCGAATGCATATGGCATTTGTAACATTAAAAAATTTTTTAAAAAAATCAAAACGAAAAACTACTACTCATTGAGGGCTGTCACTAACTGATACATAGCTTATCAAGTAAAATAAAGTTAATCTTAAAATACCTTTTCTCTTTAAGAGGTGGAGACGTCAAATTCTGATCTTAGTGATCTCTGAGGAGGGAGTAAGAGTAAAGGGGGCTTCTGTGGAACAGCAGGAGATGGTAGGGTCTTGACTAGAGGAGGTGGGTCTCCTTGTTGCTCTCAGCCAGTTACTTATGTAAAAGTAAAAACGCCAAATTCTGTAATGCTTTAAGAGAAGACAGGTGTTCCTCGCCTTATGGTAGGATTGAGTCTCAATAAACCAAGGGCAGGTACATAAGTGTGTGGATTATTAAATATTGGTGATGCACTGATTGGTTTGAACTGTTAAGTGACACAATTTAGAATCACCTGGGAAGAACATCTTAATTGAGGATTATCTAGATTAGCTTGGCCCCTGGGCCTGTCTGGGGGTGATTGTCTTCACTGTTACTTAACTCAGTCCACTGTGGGTGGTACCATTCCCTAGACTGTGTGCTGAATTGTATAACAGTGGAGAAAGCTCTCTGAGCACAAGCAACAAGCAAGCAAGCATCCACATGTGTATTCTCTTTCTCTCTGGCTGTGGATATGCTGCTTTAAGTTTCTGCCCTGACTTCCCTGCAGTAATGGACTATACCCTGGAATTGTAAGCCAAATAAACCCTTTCCTCCGTTATGGGGCTTTCTTTGCCACAGCCACAGAAATAAAATAGGACAGGAAATTAATTCAAAAGAATAAAGAAACTGGTCATCAAAAGAACAAATAATCCAATAAAAAATGGGGTGCAGATCTAAACAGAGAACTCTCAACAGAGGAATCTAAAATGACTGAAAGACACTTAAGGAAATGCTCAACATCCTTAGCCATCAGAGAAATGCAAATCAAAACAACTCTGAGATTCCATCTTACACCTGTAAGAATGGCCAAGATCAAAAACACCGATGACAACTTATGCTGGAGAGGTTGTGGGGTAAAGGGAACACTTCTGCATTGCTGGTCAGAGTGCAAACTGGTACAGCCCCTTTGGATGTCAGTGTGGTGATTTCTCAGAAAACTAGGAAATAACCTTCCTCAAGATCCAGCATTACAACTTTTGGGTATATACCCAAAGGATGCTCAATGGTACCACAAGGGCATGTGCTCAGCTCTGTTCATAGCAGCTTTGTTTGTCATAACCAGAACCTGGAAACAACCTAGATATCCCTTGACTGAAGAGTAGATAAGGTAAATGTGGTACATTTACAAAATTGGTACTACACAGCAGTAAAAAATAATGACATCTTGAAATTTGCAGGCAAATGGATGGATCTAGAAAACATCATGTTGAGTGAGGTAACACAGACTTAGAAAGACAAATATAATATGTACTCACTCATAAGTGGCTTTTAGACATAAAGCAAAGAAAAACCAGCCTACAATTCACAACTCCAGAGAACCTAGACAACAAAGATAGATATATATGGATCTCATTTACAAGGGATGTAGAAAAAGACAAAATCTTCTGAATGGAGAGTTTCCAGGTTCCAGAGTGCTAAAGACGTGATTCTAGAGTTGCCAGCAAAACTACCTGCCTGGGGGAGGTCTGAAGTGCCTGGGTGATGGGCAGTGTAGTCATGTTAGCCACCAAGAGGGACCACAGCCCTCATCTACTTTCTGTTGATGAATACTCTGACTCCTTCATAGGCTTGAAAGCCATATTAAAGACAAACTAGATCCATTCCTGTTTATGATTAAATTTGTTTCTCAAGGATTGGGCTATGTCCCACCTGTAACCTTAACTAAATGATTCTGTACTTCCTGTTCTGGGAATTGGCAACTGTGTCTTTGTTTCAAAGAGGTTATTATGACCACCTTGTTATGACTGCCTTGCTACCATGTCTTGTTTCAGAAGTTTGTTATGATCAACTTGTTTTTGCTTATGTTCTGCTTCTATAACCCCAACTTATTTGTCCGCCAACCCACCTTCCAATTCTGAAACC
>CADCXT010005424.1:10000-14360 GCA_902806775.1 Microtus agrestis | reverse complement strand
TGAGACTGCAACCTAAGAAAGTAGACTGGGAAAAGTTAATTCAGAAGTGCCACATCCCCAGAGTGACATCTCCAGAGCTGCTGCACTCTTACATATGGCAAGGAATGATGCACTGTGTATCTCTAGCCATAGAGATTGCATTTTAAGGATTTAATTTTAAAGTTGACCACTTTAGAATGAGACTTAATGAGAAGCTAGCACACAATCTTCTCAAAAATAACTCCCCATCAACCTTATACTCTATCTCAGCCCAACAGCATTAGACTAACTAAGTAACTTAGAGTAACTAAGTAACCTCCAACCCTGTAAGATACTTTGGGTGAAGTTTTGTCTGAGTTAAAAAAAAAAAAAAAAACATGAAAAAGAAAACAGTGCTGTCCTTGAAAATTCCCTCTCCCTTTGAACACTGCCCCTCCTTTGGGCTGAGTTTCCCACACAGCTCTGATGATGCAGGAGGATACCGAGAGCCACCCAGTTGGTGCCTCAGCCCGATGCCTGTATCTGTGCCTTGGCAGCAGCTATTCATCTCTTGCCACTCAGAGTCAAGTTCCCTTAAGTTTAGCCTTCCCTACGTGCTCGTTCACTTCAGAGGACTCAACCCTCACCTCATCCTCCGTGTCCTCCTGGCCTAATTTCTCATATTACTGAGGATGAATATCTGTTCAGGAGAGGGAGGAAGGGTCGGTCATTCGGTGAAGGAAGTAGTGAAAAGATTTTAATGAAGCAGAGAGAAATTTCTGGTTTTGGCAGGAGGAGATCCTGAATGGCTCCCTCTGTGTCGCAGGAGAGACTCCTGGAAAGGAAACCTCAGGTTCCGGTCGGTCAGTTCGGGGAGAAATATTAGCAAGGAGGTAAAGGCCGTGCCTTACGACATCAGCAGTCCCTTCTCTGGAAATTCTACGGTATCCCGGAGAGCTCTCGGAATTTTGTGATGTCACTCGTGTCCTAGAAACGCCAACTGCCCTCAAGACACACTCTCTCGGTGCCTGTAAGACTCGCTTCTAGACATGTTGTCTAGAGAATGGAGATCGTGGAGAGGCCAGAGGGAGGAAGACGAAGTGAGTTCACCACTAGCAGGGACTAGAGAGATTTCTGGATGTGATGGCTTTGAGACTTCCAGGGCTAGGGCTCAGGAACTGGGAGGTTTCTGGGATGCAGTAGGCCTGTCTTGTTTCTCTGAGTTCCTAAAGGGCCAACCCACACCAAAGATTCACGATAGTTGATTTGACAAAGTCGGGAATTGACAAGGAGTGCGGAAGTTCTCAGTGAGATTTCAATACCAGCACTGCACATCATCCCCCCTCCCCCCCAAGTCCTTTTCGTTGTGTATCAGTAATAATAGAGAAAGGGGAGTAGTGCTCTGCCAAAGCCCGTATTACAGCCATTAGCAGGGTTGAGGCATCAAGTGCTGCAGTCAGTCCTCCTGTGACCCCCCAAGGTTTCTGGCTTCTCAGTTATAAATGACACCCTGGTCTCCAGTTCAGCCTGAGAGCTCTTTAAGAGCCAATGGATGAGAGAGTAGGAAGAGACTGCAATTTTTTTCTTTTTCCTTTCTTTTGCTGTTTTGGTTTTCAAGAAAGGGTTTCTTTGTGTATCTTGGGCTGTCCTAAAACTCACTCTGTAAATCAGGCCATCGTTGAGCTCACAGAGATCTGTGTATGAGCAGAGACTAAAGGCATGCACCGACCTCCACACACCACAGCCCGGCCCACACTGCAATTTCTTGTTATCTCTGGGTGTCCTGGGCTGTCACTTAGTAAGTGACGATGGCTCTGTGTTGTGAATGGAATCCAGACTATGTTCTGCCCTTCAATGACATGAGTCTGAAGCATCAAGCACCCACGCCCTGAGAGACGTGCACCCCTAAGGAAAAGAAGGCCGGCACCTTCCTACAGAAAACCAGGAACGAGAGACTGACTGACTGACTAACTAATACCCACAGAGGGGGAAACTCAAGTCTGGTATTTCATAACCTGCTTGGACAAAGTCTCATCTTTCAGTCACTTCCTGAGGGAGGGAAGGACCACAATTATCTCTCTCTCTCCTTTTGTGTCCTTTTTACACTCTTCTCATGCTCTGATGAATATTTTGATTCAAGTTGGCTGTGTCCCCTTCCTGTGGCTCTAGATCAAGGAATCAGTTTGTGGGTGTGTTGCTCTAAATAGAAGAAGCACCACAGCAGTTGCATACTGACTGAGAAATTTGATTTTTAGGAAATGATTTTTCATATCTGTGAGTGGTCTCTCCATAGCCATTCATCTTTCCTTAAACTTGAGTATAGGAATGAATGATCCCTCCCTCCCTCCCTCACTCTTCACGGGAATGAGTGTCTGCTCTTGCATTGAGGGCTCCCCTGGGTGAACCCCAGTTCTCAGCATCTCCAGCCCAACCTGTCACATGCTGACCACACATTTGCAAGCTTGGGATATATTCTGCTGAAATTTTGGGATAATGAATTTCATCAACTATGGGACTAACTTTGTTCTGACAGGACACACTCACTCACAATCTCTCCTCATTACACCCACATAGTGAAACAACTTTGTGGTTCCTCCATAATGTGCTTATTTCTGTCAGGGAACTGAAAGCCAGCCAGCCAGCTAGCCAGCCAGCACTATCTTTCCTTGTTTCTCACTTTGTTCTTATATTCTGTCTCCACCCCCCAATCTCTTCCTTCAAAAAATTTATTTATTTTTATCTTATGTGCATTTGTGTTTTGCCATGGCTCTCAGTCTCCTGGATTACAGACAGCTATGAGCTGCCATGTAGATGCTGGGAATTGAACCTAAACTATCTCTGCAGCCTGACATTGAGCAACTCTCTATATAGCCCTGCCTGGAAAACTTTCAGAGTTCACTCTGCCCCCTGAGTAAAGCTGTTATGCTTCCTTTTATTGTATATTTAGTTTTTGTTTATGTGTGTTTGTGTGTGTGTGTGTGAGAGAGAGAGATTCATTATGAAACCAAAAGTCAGCAAACTTTTTATTTATTTGTTTGTTCATCCATCCACATATTTGCTTACTTACTTACTCACTCTATTTATTTATTTATTTATTTGCAGTAGAAGACTTAATTCAGTAAGAATGATCAGAATGGTAGGGTATCCTTGGGCAAAGAGTAAGATATCACGGTGACTTTCCCCTCTGAGAGGGAGCTTTCTGGTAAAATGTGAAACCACAGTTTCAAGCGCCTGCTTTCCGCAAGTCCTTTTCCAAGGTCAGGCGTTTTTTAGGTGAGCAAGGGCCTCCATTCATTCCCTTTGAGGAACTTTCAGGCCCTGACATTAACATCTGACTGGTGCCTATTGTCAAGGCCAATGGGACACTCCTCAGCCCCTCCCTGACCTGAGAAGCCACACCCCACCCCAGTTCACAGGAGGCCCTTTTTAATCTATCTAATTAACTAATTTACTGTACATCATAAAAAGTGGAATCTTCTCAGTGAAATGCTGTTGGCAGCCAATCGATGAATTTATGCTCATCTCAGATCAGATCCTGTCCAGCAGGAAAACTGCTTTCTGTGTTTCTTCTTCTTTTGTATGTTGCAGTCAGTTCAGATGTGCTGGTATATGGTGAGAGAGAGAGAGAGAGAGAGAGAGAGAGAGAGAGAGAGAGAGAGAGAGAGAGAGAAATGGAATTGCTCTTTATTTATTTGAAGAGTTTTAATGATTTAATATTCAGCTATTTCCATCCTTATTTATCAGCACAGTGATTATTACCAGCAAGCGCCTTCCTCTGAAAACTTTATAACCCCCCCATCTGTACGCGTCATGCACATGTGTGCATATATGTGTGTGTGTGTGCGAGCGTGTGCGCATCCTATCTATCTATCTATCTATCTATCTATCTATCTATCTATCTATCCCTTCATCAAATTCCATTTCAGGAGCTGCTTTGCTGACACTCAAACAGAACCAGTGAGATAGCCAGTGACTGTCAGGAGAAAGAAAGAAAGAAAGAAAGAAAGAAAGAAAGAAAGAAAGAAAGAAAGAAAGAAAGAAAGAAAGAAAGAAAGAAAGAAAGAAAGAAAGAAAGAAAGAAAGAAAGAAGGAAGGAAGGAGGGGGCTGGAGAGATGGCTCAGTGGTTAAGAGCACTGCCTGCTCTTCCAAAGGTCCTGAGTTCAATTCCCGGTAACCACATGGTGGCTCACAACCATCTGTACTGTGGTCTGGTGTCCTCTTCTGGCCTGCAGACAGACATACATACATCTATCTATCTATCCCTTCATCAAATTCCATTTCAGGAGCTGCTTTGCTGACACTCACCCAGAACCAGTGAGATAGATAGCCAGTGACAGTCAGGAGACAGAAAGAAAGAAAGAAAGAAAGAAAGAAAGAAAGAAAGAAAGAAAGAAAGAAAGA
>CADCXT010005421.1:0-43427 GCA_902806775.1 Microtus agrestis | reverse complement strand
ACTGAGTACTTAACATGAAACTAGAACTGCCACAAATGAGTACTGTATTTTATATTCATTGAACCTAACCATTTAATTGAACCTGGCTTGATCTTTCATTTTTTTTTAAGTTTCTGAGTACTTTGAGTATTTACTGGGAGTTGCCCCAATCTTCTTCAAAGAATCCAGAGAAGATATGTTTCTGAGGTTTATCAATTCTGGGAATATTTTTATATTATATTGGTGGGGTATAAAACTACCTGATCAAAATATTTTTCCACTAAAAATGCAATTGCTGCTACATTGTCTTATGACATATTTAGTATTATAGAAAATTCTAGGGCTATATGTTTTCAAAAGATAACCCATTATCAATTTTTCTTGTATGTCCCACACCATCTCTTCTTAATTTTTTAGAATGAATAATTGTATGATTTTTTTACCCCAATCCTTAAAATTCAGAACATTCACAGGATTATACAGATGTAACCCATCAATTTTAGTTTGACTAGAACTAAGTAATTCCTTTTCATCTACATATTTTATTATTTCTTTACCTGAGAGAAATTTTTATTATTGCGTGGACATATATTTGTTACTTTGGATATATAAATGGGTAACATGTTGGTACTCTATTAATTGTCCTATCATAATTATTTTAATTTTCTTTTTTTGTCTATATTCTAAGATAGCTTAAAACTGCACCAAAGTTTTGATTTTATTTTCTGTATTATCAACCCTGATCCCTATTACTGTTCATTTAGTTTCTATATGCTAGTAATGGGAATTTTGTATATAATTAACTATTTCGACTTAAAAACTGCAGTTTATACTGATTTTTTTTCAAATGTTATTAAAATAATGATTGCAACATAAGTGGTTATGGCCAAAATTGAAACATAGAGAATACACATTAGATATGACTGAATAATGACAAAGGATACCAGAGTCGTAAGCACTGCTAGAAAAGGAGTTTTCTTTCTACTCCTTTCTATTTAAGGAAGCTCCTCCGTCTCTGCCCAGAGTTAATCCTGTTCGTTACTGTTCTCTACATCTCCCCAGCTAGTTCTGGCCCATCCCAATTTGGGAAAGTTGGGGGTTTGTTGGTTGTTTGTTTGGTTGGTTTGGTTTTTGTTTTGGTTTTAGTTTTGGGGTTTTTGGAGGATTTGGGGTTTTTGTATTTTGGTTTGTTTGTTTTGTTTTTTGCTATAATGTTCTGTTTCCTATGGATCTGAAATTCTTGGAGTGCAATTATAAGATTTCACTATTTCTATTGTTCTTCCCATCTGTACTTTACTTTCACAACTGGACAATTCTTTCCTTCTTTTCATTCTATACTCAGTGTAAATGAACGTGATAAAGTTGTCCCACACTAGCTCAGAATTGAGTAAATAAAAAGGTTCTTTATTTAGGGGTAGACTCACAGATCAACAGTCCTCTGCACAAGCAGGGAATTGGAACTGAATCCAGCAGCTGAAAGAAAAAGAGAGAGAGAGAGAGAGAGAGAGAGAGAGAGAGAGAGAGAGAGAGAGAGAGACTGTGCATGTTTCTACATCTGTTTTTATAGTACCCCAAGACCACACCCAAAGTGGTCCCGCATCTCAAAGGCCATTGGCTGAAGGTCCCCCCCCATTAGCTGGGGGACCAGCACCTCCCCTTTTTTCTAAATTAGAGAGTTCCAAACCCAATATAAAACTATATACAATAAGAATAGATATCAAGTATAAAAAATTAGAATTACAACCAGTATAAACAATATTAATCAAGAAACACATGTTTTAATAATTTTCCTATCTTAAAGAATCTAAGTTTTGTTGGCTAAGTCATGAGAGGAAAGTAACTATGACTATCTATTCTTTAACACCATCAAAGACCTGAAAAGAAAAATAATACTACTTGAGTAAATAGGAAGTGAAATCAAGTAACTTCCAAAATGTGCAATAAATGACAGAGACAGCTACCTGAGCAATCTCCCTAAGTCTCATTTGCAACATTGGAGTAACCAACTTTTGCTAAGGCCCAGAGTAACTGACAGACCATTTTCAGAGGCAGGAACATTTTCAAAACCATCTTACCCTGTCTTGGCAAGGTTTGGCAGTTTTTTTCTTGTATCCTGCTTGTCCAGTCCAGAAACCATGCATTTTGTCAGTCAGTGGTCGAGTCATCTGCAGTTCTTTGCCCAAAGGCCAGTTTTGCTGAGAAGAAAACAAGCTCCAAGTGAAGTGTCTTTGGTGCCCAACATTCTCTCAGGAATATATTGGTGCTGCCTGGAGCAATCCTGTGTGAGAAAAGCATGTGGAGGCGGGCTGGCTGCAAGAAGTCATCAAGTCATCGCACTAGCAAGCCAAGTGGTTACCAAGGGGTACCTGTTCCACTTCACATGGTTTGTGTCCACCCTACTCCACCCACGTTGGGGGCCAGATGTAGATGAACATAATAAAGTAGTCCTTCACTAGCTCAAAACTGTAATAAAGGGTTCTTTATTTCAGGGTAGACTCACAAATAAACAGTCCTCTGAACAAGCAGGAAATAGGAACCAAATCCAGCAGCAGAGAGAGAGAGAGAGAGACTGCACACGTTTCTACATCTGTTTTTATAGTATCCCAAGAACATGCCCAAAGTACTCCAACTTCTCAAAGACCATTGGCTAAAGGAGTTTCCCCAACAGCTAGTCTTCATTTTCTGGTGCGGGAGAATTGTCTGTAATCTGTCAATCATGTTTTAAATAAACACCGATTGGCCAGGCAGGAAGTATAGGTGGAAAAACCAGACAGGAAGTAGAAATGATGCAATGAGAACAGGAGAATTCTGGGGAGGAGGAAGTTGATTTCTTCCACTCCTGCCCAGACCACCAAGGCAGCAGGATGTGATCTGCCCCACTGAAAAAGGTACTGAGCCACATGGCTAACATAGGTCAAAATAATGGGTTAATATAAGTCACAAGAGTTAATAAGTAGCCTGACCTAATGGGCCAATCAGCTTTAAAACTTATAGAGATCTCTGTGTGATTTTCTTTGAGGCTTGCTGGTTGTAGGGTGCTGGGTGGGACAGAAACACCAACAAATAGCCCTTCATGTTACAATTTTCTGTATCTATTCTAATCTCCTAGGCATATTAAGACTATCCCTGTTTCTTAAATGCAGTCCTTTTTTTTTAGTTTTGATTGTTAATTATCTGGTTGTTCAACTAGTTGGCATTCTAAAACAAGATCTCACCACATAATTCAGCCCAGCCTCAATATCACTATATATCCCAAGTTTGCCTTCATAAATATTAAATTTAACAACAAAGATGTTGAATGCTTCATGTCACAGGACAGAATAAGTAATCTATATCTTCACATTGTGCTAGCCCACAGATCATATTTAAACTAGTAACACAGCTTTAAAAGCTTTGACTTATCTTTAATAATGACGCCTTGGGACCCCGCATTGTGCCCTCCTACCCCATCAATGCTTTATGGAGTCTAAATTAAATGCTGTTTTCATACTCTTAATTTTTGAGCCTTACTTTCAATTTTCATAATGACTGAGGCCAAATTTAGCTTCTGTGCATTGCTTAGGCTGTCCAGAGTGGCAAAGAGGCAAGGACTCTTTAAACCAATTATCTTAGTTTAAATCGGCCCTCTATAATTTTCAGCAATGACAGTTCTGACAGGAAAATGCCTGGAAAGACAGAAACCTCTGGTTCTCCTAACTATGAAGAAGGCATTTGTTGTCAGGTTTTGACAAAGAAGCCTCAATGTGAATAAAATGGTGCAAGAGTTCACATGAGCAGTACTCTCTCTAGTTTGGCCTTGGCTTTCTCAAATGCAGGCTTCTGTGAACTCTATAGCCCTCATATTTCACCTTGTGAGCATTGGTTCCCTAGTCACAAACTATCAGCACTTTATACTAATTTAACAGTATGGCTCCAGTAGCGAGCTCTTTTCTACTGCAATACATGAGAAAGCTATAATAAGAAATTCTGAAAGTGAGCCAAATGGTCTCTAACCAGCTTGGAAGAGTTCAAATCATTTTAGTCAAACCAGAAATTACAAGGTATCGGTGTACCTGAGCTACATATAATATTGTACAGGTAGCAGTTACATAGGATGAAAAATAAATACTTAAGACAAACCATGTTTCAAAATAAATTTCACAGCTCCATAAATCTCTCCTCTTGACCTCAACTTACAGTATGCCTCTTATATACCTGTCAAGACTCTTAAAATTCCTACCTGGGGAATTACATTTTGGTTAAAGGTATATAATGCTATTGATAAAATTTAACTTGAAAATCATAAAATAAACAATTCAAACTATTATTTAAAAACACATTAAAACCCTAGAAATTTGTTTTTATATTAAGCATTTTATACAATAATCAACACTGCCACATTATAACACAGAATATTTTATATTCTAACCATTCTTTTCATGTCTGTATTACATATATAATACAGGCAATAAGAATATATTATCCTGGCTATCTGAAGGAAGCTGAGAATTAAAGAGTTAAGGTGATCATCCAGCTAGCAACAGATATCTATCTGCATTAACAATGAATGAAAGAATAAAGAAACTGTATTGAGAGAATAAGAATATAAAAAGATGTTAAACCTTGAGGATCACATTAGATTGGGATCTCAGGGTAAGGACACTAAACCTGAGATCAACCTGAACTTTTACACAGCAAAGAAGTAGGTGGTATACAATCATAGGATACAAACTTATGCTATTCCATAACTTTTTAAAACATTACATATGACAGAAGCCTGCAGCAAATGTATGTCACCATTTAGGAACCTTCCTAAAGCATGGTACACCATGGTACTGGATTGGGCAGCACACAGAAATGAAGTATCATAAACCCAATTTCCTTTGAAGTAAGCAAACCAGGCCCTGGTCCTAACATTCTACTAATTACTAACTATGTTATTCTTCATTTATGTGTTTGAATATTAGAAAATGGGGAGTATTTGCAAAAAATTTAAAATATTTCAGAACTTTAGACAAGAAAGTAGATCTTCCTGGGCAGTGGTGACTTACCCCTTTAATCCCAGCACTTGAAAGGTAGAGACAGACAGATCTCAAAGGTTCATCCTAGTCTACATAGTAAGTTCCAGGAAAGCTAGGGATGCTCAGAGAAACCTTGACTTTAAAAAGAAAGAAAGCAAAACAGAGAGGG
Organism: Microtus agrestis; assembly: GCA_902806775.1. NCBI lineage: Eukaryota > Metazoa > Chordata > Mammalia > Rodentia > Cricetidae > Microtus > Microtus agrestis. Next base: position 38,279 of record CADCXT010005421.1, on the reverse strand, counting down.
GGGGAGTGAGAAAGAGAGAGATCTTGCTTAAGATTCAATGAAAAGATTTATTATATAGGATATGCTGGTCTAGTCTCTAGGAGTTCTAGCAGCAAATATGAAAAATAAGGTTCTATTCACATCAACTCACACTTCACCAGTAGCAAAGACAGATAATAACCAAGTGAGAATCAAGAAAATTGTACCTGAGACTACCATGCAGAAGACAGTTTTTAAGATATGACTATAGTCATAAATACGGTACACCTGACCTCCCTGTATCTCAGTCTCCTCATTTTAAAGCAATACTAGTAACTCACATTGAACATGTTATACAGTATTTCTATAGGAATCAAAGGATGAATAAGAAAGTTCACTGTAAACTACCAAGCATTTATATAATCCTTACCAGACAGAGATAAAAATCTTGTGACTACTTCACTGCTGTGAGAAAGCAAAGAAACAGAGCATGCTGCAGATTTGGTTGTTTCTAAGGACAAGGCCAAAAGTAAGTATCCATTAAAAGCATATAAAAGTAGACCAATCAATACATGCCAACATGTTCTTCCTAATGAATAATGAGAACGGGGAGAAAGTAAATGAATTGAGAATAAAGCCAAATCAGAGATTTTTTTTTCATTTCATATATTTGGGTTTCATTGCTATAATTGGAAGAACATGCAAAACTTAAACTGAGATAATGCTGAACATCTACAAAGACCCCAACTACAGAAAATGCCAAAATTCACATGTTCAAATCAAATCTATGTCATGAGACACTGAGAGTGCTCCCTTCCACTGTCTGAAGAACTGAGTCTACTATACAAAGTGACACAGGCAGAAGAATCTGGGTGTTTAGAAGAAGGTAGGCATCACAGGCCCATGCACTTCACAGCAAGTTTACCCTTGCTTTTTTAGCAGACAATTCAAGGGATGAAACACAAGAAATAAAAATCTTTCTAGTTTTACCCTGTAAGGGACATTTTAGGAAAAGGAAGTTAACTTTATATTCATATATCAAGTCTTTCCATCTCTGGTCTCTGGTTTTGTTTGCTTGTTTTTGTTTTGTTTTTAAATTTAATTGGAGCTGGATTTATAAGGATATTTTCATACATGTATACAATTTCCTTTAAACATATTCTACCCTTACTCCTATCTGCTTTATCTTTTTTCATCCCTCCCCCATCTCATTAGTGTTTTGTTCTCCTAGATTATTTGCTTTACTTTAATGTCATATGTACAAACATGATATATTTGTGTATGTGTGTGCATGTGTATAAAATATGTATGCACAGATGACAGAAAACACTATCTTTCTAAGCCTGATGTAATTTACTTAATATGATTATCTTAATTTCCATTCATTTTCCTACAAAGAGTATAACATCATTCTTCTTTATACCAAAAAAATAAATTCTGTATATATATTACATTTTCACTATGTATCCCTGTGTTAATATACATGTAGGGTTGTTCCATCCTTTGTTTCTCTATGCTCTCTCTTAACTTTCTATCTCTGCCAAAACATGCTTCCCATGTATCACTTGTCGTTCATGTGAATACATTTCTCCTCTCACCACCGCATAATAGGTGTGTGCTGTGGGAGCACATTCTGCTCCTTCAGCCAATAACATTTAAGATACTAGCCCACTTAAGCATGGTCTCTTATACTGCAAATGCAGCTGTAAAGCCTGCATTCACTCTCTTGCTTCCATTTCTAACTTCCAGCTGTTAGACTCTGTTCCTGTTCATGCAGAAGATTGTTATCTAGTACAATGATCTGTAAGTTTCCCTTAAATAAATAACCCTTTATTATTCATAATTCTGAACTGTTGTGGAATTATTTTGTGACTTCCACCTTCAAATGGTGCCGAACGTGTGGACAACTCTATACACATAAAACCTGAGAGAGCTTGACAAGTTATTCTAGATAAAAAAGAATAGCATTAAGGATGGTTTCTTGATAGCAGCACTTTCTCAGGTGGGCTCTGCTTGCTAGAGGCAAGCACTCTCTTTTTAAGAGAGGCTTCCTGACTCAGCTTTAGGTGCAAACCCTTGCAGCTCTTTAAAGAGGACCTTCCATGAAACACTTACATGGTGTTAATGAAAAGCTGACTACATGCTTTTTAGTGGTGTCAGGGACCTTGAAACACCATAGAGTTGAGGCAATAAACATGGTTCCAGCCTGTACCTCCACCATGAAGCTGGAATCTCAGAAAGCTAAGGAATGGGCTGGATCCAGCCATCAGGCAATGGCTTTAATCCTAGTCATATTGATTAACAAATAAAGACTCATGTGGTCAGAAAAAAAGAGGTATACAGTAAAGATAGATTCAAAGATAAAGAAAACCTCTAAATAGTTTACAGTGTGTTTAAAAATACATGTAGGCATGGGAGAAAAAAAAACAAAAAAAAATAAAGTCGTTAAAAAAAGAAAGAGAGTAGTTGGGTGTGGTGGCACTTACCTTTAATCTCAACACTTGAGAGACAGAGGCAGGTAGTCCTCTGTGAGTTCAAGGTGTGGTGGCACACACCTTTAATCCCAACACTTGGGAGACAGAAACAGACAGATCTCTGCAAGTTCAAGGTGTGGTGGCACACACACACTTTTAGTCCCAACACTTGGGAGGCAGAGGCAGGCAAATCTCTGTAAGTTCAAGGACAGCCTGGTTTACAGAATGAGGTCCAGGCCAGTCAAAGATAAACAGAAAAACCCTGTCTCAAAAAGACAAAAATTAAAAATAAAAATTAAAGAATTAAAGTTTAAAATAAAGCCACGTAAAGATGGAAAACACACAGAGAATCTGGATATTTTATGTTATTTTGTTGTCTTTGAATTGTTTGAATGCTGAGGAAAGAGCAACAGCTGCTAAAAGATATTTGTTTATAAATGCTGCTGAATTAATCCAAGATAGGTATTTTGAAAATATTTTGAGTTCAATATTGAATTCAAAAGGTATGTTACTTTGGAGAAGAGGTTTTGCTTTTGTTTCCAAAGGAAACGAGAGGCTGTGGATTCATTCTAGGTTAAGAAAAATCAGGTTTGATCAAGGAAGACCACCTGAGAAAACTCCTATAAGAGAAGATGGCCCAGATGTCTGAGTTCTACATCTAGAACAGATTCAAGACTGCTGCCTTAGATGATCAATCCTCACAAAATACTCCCGTCACGACTGATCATAATTCTAATTTTTCTTTAGGTTCCTATAAGATTATCAGCAGGAAGTATCCTAGAAAACTATGCCAAAATTCCCAAAAAATGGACTATGGATATTTTCCTTTTTTAGAATTTTAGTTACAAGTTGTTATGAATAATGGTCAGGAATAACGATAAACAAGGGAGATTCGATTTGGAGTTCTTATTTTGAAAAAAAAGAGGGGAAATGCTATGGCACAATGGCCTTTTATCCTGTCACTTGTATTCTTTTTAATAAAATGTTGATTGGCCAGTAGCCAGGCAGAAAGTAAGGCAGGGCAATGAGAATGCTGGGAAGAAGAAGTGTAGTCTACAGTCATGACCCAGATGCAGATGACACAAGATGTAACTGCCTCACCAAAAAAGGTACCAAGCCACGAGGCTAACATAGACAAGAATTATGGGCTAATGTAAGTAATAAGACTTAATTAAGAGCCTGAGATCCTGGGCCAATTAGTTTATAATTAATGTAGACCTCTGTGTAATTTCTTTGTGACTGACTGGGCAGGACCGGGCAGGAAAGAAAGCTCAGTCAACAGGTCTTAGTTGTCTTAGTTCCAAAAGAGCCACCAAACAGTATACATCAGAGTCAAAATTGAATCAGGTTACCACCCCTGGAAACAATTACCATCACTATCTAATATTAACACAATATTGGATCAAGGGGAGAAAGTGGGATAAAGAGGAAACAATGAAGACGACATGAATGCCAAGGCACAAAAGGTATTTGTTCCCATTGCAAAGCAGAAGAGTGATTAAAGTAAACACCAGCAGAAAAAAGTTTAGTGCTAGAAAGATTTTGGAAATTATCTACCCCAACTTCCCCAGGAATAACCATCATTCATAATATAGTCTTTGACATACTTCTATATATGAAGATTTTTAGACCTCATCTAACCTTACTGAATCAACAAGGGTAAGCAAAGAGGGAATAGGAACAAATCTTTCATTTTTGAGAAATTCTTTTTCATAGTTCTTATTCACCCTAAGGTTGGAGAAGATGTATTGTAAATTCCCTAATCTTTCCATGTGGAAAGTCATAACAAGAGAAAATATGCTTAACTTGTGCTAAGATATTGTGAAGATGAAACATAAAGCTAAGTTCTCAGCTCCCATCCTAGTGTATCTCTCCTATACTAGAATGCTGTTGTTGCCATAAGGTCAGTATCAAAGAAAAAGACAATCTAGGCTCCTTTGTAAACAAGGAACCAAGATGCACTCAGCATATTCTAAAAAAAAAAAAATTCTGCTAGGTGTCACATTCCTAAGAATGCCTAAGCCTGCTTTCCAAAGTGTGTTGCTAATTAAATACAATAACAATTACAACAACCCCTATGCATAGGCAGCCATGACTAACACTATTGTAGCATTCACCCTTCTCATACTATTTACAAAGTCACTGAATTCCCCAAGGCAGCAACACCATAACTATACAAGACATAACTAGAACTATGAAAATATGAACATCGAATAAACCATAAAGGAGACAATACAGGGAGCAACAGCTTATTTTTCCTCATTTTTTCTCAACTTTTGTTATTCATGATGCCATTTCTGACTAGCAATCATTTTAAGGCTAGTCCACTTAAATTCATCACTATTTTCTGCTGTTATTATAGTCTTGGTTTATGCAGCTGACAGCTTCCAAAGTAGCATAGATTACTCTCTGGCCATCTTGGGAAAAGTTTCCCCCTTTCCTTTCCTGAAGCAGCCCTTTGGTTCTGAGAAAGTAGTTCAAATAAAATTTATGGCTCTTGAACTCAGTACATCCAGCTGACTGATTACAATTTTATATATGCAAGAACTGGATAGCTTTGAGCTCTGCTGGCTTAAGAATTCCTAATTGGCATCTGCTGAGACTGACATTCCATTACCTGCTGGGGCACATGTATCTGAATAACCTTCATGCATTGACATAAACAGGAAGTCAAGAACTGACTGTGGCATTTAGAGACATGAAAAACACATAGTGATTTAGAGTATTTTCAGACTATATCAGAGAACTAGGAGGTTCACTAACATACATCGCTCTTATACCATGCCTTTCTATTGAAGATAAAATTTTGTAACAATCCAGAGAATCACAAAATTTTAGATACATCTACAAAATTAAAATACATAAAATCAAAAAAAATTAAAAAAATACATAAAATCTATTGTTAAACTGTAATACATATATTAAGTTGTATATATGCATATATTACATGTATAAACTATAATACATTATAATTGTAAAATTACCTGTATTTGTTCTATAATTATGAAAGTGACATAAAATTTTTATAATTAAAAATTTAAAGAGATATTATGTGTTCAAAACTCAGCCACTCTCCAGTATGTTAAAGTGACTCCTAATGACATATTGCCACATCAAAAAATTAATTTATCTCTCAACCCTCTTTAGACAGGTTTCTTCTTATAATAGTTGGCAGTTAACAAAGAGACCCACTACTGACTAAAATTCTGCAAAAAGAGACTGTGGAGGATTCATCCCTAAGTGGGACTTTATAACACACTCATGCACACATGCACGCGCATGCTCGCACACACACACACACACACACACACACACACACCATGAAGCAGGAATCTTAGTCAAAGGGGTGTCTGAAAAGTTGTAAGAGTCAGAAACAGTGGATTACTAGAAGGAAACAGTATCTTCAGATACAGAAGAGTAGATGCACCTGTGAACTTACAGCAATTGTAATAACATCACAATATCTGCACAAGCTCAAACCAGAAAGAATTCCAGCACAGACGGGCAAAGTGGGCACAAAGTTCAACCACTGGCAGAGGAATCACTGGCAACTGATTGCTGCTGAAAGCAAAAGAGACAGTTTTCTTTAAGGGTTTGGTATTTTGTTGTTGCTGCTGCAGCCGTTTATTTAGTTTCTTTTGTTTTTACCTCCCAACCAAACTTTCCCCTTCCTCCCCTCTTCCAAATTCCTCCCTCATCCCCTCTTGCCTCCCCACTTGCCTTGTTTGCTCCTTCTCCACTGTTTCTCTTCAGTAAAGGGCAGGCCTCCCATGACTATCAGCTAGCCATGGTATATCAAGCTGAAGTGAGACTAGGCACCTCCTCTTCTATTAAGGCTAGATGAGGCAATCCAGTAGGAGAAAAGGGTCTCAAAATTAGACAAAAGAGTCAGAGACAGTCCCTCCTTCCACTGTTAGGTGTCCAACAAGAAGACCAAGCTGCACAACTATCACATATATGCAGATTGCCTAGGTCATTCCCATGCAGGCTCCACGGCTGTTGGTTCAGTCTTTGTGAGCCCCTATGAGCCCAGGTTAGTTGGTTCTGTGGGTTTTCTCTTGTAGGTCAGTCACACTCCAGGGTAAGCCCTACATCCAAAAGTATTTGGGTAGCACAAATTAGACTCTATGGGTTTTAGAAAGAAAAAAGAGCACATGAAGGTGGATGTACAGGAAGTTGGGAGGGATGTAAAAGGAATTGGGGAAGGAGGTTAAATATAATCAAAATACATTGTATGAAAATATCAAATAATTAATAAATTTTAATTAAGAAGATACTTCTCAAGGGTATAGCCATGAGAGTTCACCAGATTCACCTCACTTCATGTTCCTTCCCTGACTACCCCTAGCCTAGAGGACCCTCCCATACCACATGCAAATTCTCCACCCATCCAGATCCTGCACATTCTTTTTTAGAGTCTAGGTGGCTCCGTCTACTGGTGGTTCCCCTCACCATACCCACCTTAACCCCAAGGCATACCCCAAATGACTGACCTGGACCAAGACATATAAATGGAACACCAGCCTAGTCATCTGCATCTAACTGACTTCATTCTACATAAGCCATATCTGACATTCATGTCCAACCTGATCTACACATCCTATTTTTTGCCCCAAACTACAGTCCTTATCAGAAACAAAACTAACAAAAGAGTACACATGTCCGGATCTAATTTAAAAGATATAAATACTATGATAGATCAAGGCAATAATTACCTCCTAAAGTCCAAAAGACTTATAGAAAAATTTCCCAATGAGAATTACATAGATGAACCCTACCTACAACACTGAATTTAAAAGAGTAAGCACCCATAACAATGGTAGTGGGAGTGATTCTGACTCTATTGCCCAGTCTTTAGATCATTTTCCTCCTGTGGGGTTGTTAAGTCCAGCCTTGCTATAATAGTTTCGGCCTAGTCTTATTGTACCTTGTTATGTGCCATGTTGGGTTGATATCCCTGGGAGGCCTGACAGTTTCTGAAGAAAAAGGGAGGGGCAGTGGATCTGAGGAAGAGGGGAGGTGGGTTGAGAATCAGAGGGGTGGAGGGAGGGGAAACTATAGTCAGAATGTATTGTATGAGAGAATAAAAAAGCAAGTCCAAAAAAATTAATTAGTTCATGAAGAAAAATAAATGAAAGAACAAACATAAACTTCATCAAAGAATTCAAGGAGTTTAAAAGAGACACAAAAAACAGCTTAAGGAACTTATGGAAAATAAATACCCAAGTGACAAAGACAAAGATAAGGCTAGAGGAAATGACAAAACTAATCCAGGATGTAAACATGAAATTCAATAAAGAGTTTAAAACACTGAAGAGGACTCAAACTAGAAATAAAATGCATTCCAAGTCCCAAAAGATTTTTTTTACAACAGCCAACCTAGACCAATATATACAGCAAAATTATTTAGCATATTGAACGAGAAAAACAACTTTCACCTCTGAGGTGAAATCCTCAGAAGTTGTTTTATGATTAACTCAGCTAAGAATTATGAATATAGTGGCTGGCATGGGGCTGGGGAACTGGGAAAATGCCATGATAAATGATCATGTTCTGAATTCAAGGAATCTTTATATTTCTTGTGATTTGCTTTGCCCAATGTAATAATTAATCTGTGGCAAAAAAAGGAATCATTTTCCTTGTGTAAACGTTATAATAAAAGACTGAGGTTTCAAGCTCGGGGTAGAAGAAGAACCTGCCCTGCAGCCTGTCAGCTTGCATCAGAATCCTGTGTTCGTGTACTCAATTTCACCTTCTAGACATCCCAGTTTCAAGACCCACTTCTCTGCTGAGGCTGGTCCCCAGCAATTTTACAATCGAAAGGCACAGAATGAGGGAAGGGAAATAGGAACTCCTGGGTAAACTGGGAAGGGGAAGAGAAGGGAGGGGATGGGGGCTAGGAACATGAGGGCTTGAGATGGTTGAGTTGGGAAAGGGACAAAGAGGGGGAGCAGTGAAAGAGATATTTTGATAGAAGGAGCCATTATGGGCTTAGGGAGAAAGTAGGTGCTAGGGAAATTCCCAGGAATCCACAAGGGTGACCCCAGATAAGACTTCTAGCAATAGTACAGAGGGTGCTTGAACTGGCCTTCCCCTATAATCAGATTAGTGACTATTCCAATTGTCATCATAGAATTTACATCCAGTAACTGATGGAAGCAGGTGAAGTGATCCACAAACAAGCACTGGGTCAGGCTCCTGGAGCTTAGTTGAAGAGAGGGAAAAGGGATCATATGAGCAAGGGAGGGTCAAGATCATGATAAGGAAAACCACAGAGACAGCTGAACTGAGCTAGAGGAGCTCACAGACTCTGGACTAACAGCTAGGAATCTTGCATGGGACTGAACTAAGCCCTCTGAATGTGGGTGACAGTAATATGGCTTTATCTGTTATGTGCCCCTGGCAGTGAGACCAGGACTTATCCTGGATGCATGGACCAGGTTTTTGGAGCTCATTCCCTATGGTGGAATTCCTTGCTCAGTCTTGATATGGAAGATGGGGGAGATTCCTTGGTCCTGACTCAACTTGGTATATCAGACTTTGTTGACTCCCTAAGGGAGGACTTACTTCCACTCTGAGGAGTAGATGGTGGTGTGGAATGGGGAAAGGTGAGGGGCAAGAGAAAAAAACAGAGGGGGAACTGAGGCTAGTATGTAATTTTTTTTTTAAAATTACATAAAAAGTACAACTTAGGTGAATGGGTTAAGAAGAAATGCATCTTACCTTTAAAGATAGGCATCACATTAGATTAAAAGAATGGACAAAATATTCCAGTTAAATGGGACCAGTAAGCAAGCAGGCATTGCTATCTTAATAAATAGACAAAATAGATTTCAAACTAAAACCAAAGCAAGCAGGCATGGCTATCTTAATAAATAGACAAAATAGATTTCAAACTAAAACCAATCAGAAAAGATAAGAAAGACATTTGATTACAATCAAGCAAGCACTTAACTAAGAAGGCTTAGTTATATTTGTAAAAATATATGCACCAAACTATGATATATGCAATTCAATAAAAAATTAATTATTGGAATAAAAGACACAAATTATTATCAAATCCTAATAGGTTATTTAGATATTCCATATTATCTAGTAGACAGGACATATGGACAAAAAAATAGGCTTAGAAATATTAGAATTCGGTTTTAAGCTCCTACACTAAGGCTACCCACCCAGAGCAGTGAGTGCCTGCTTACGGGGCAGGTCCCAAGGTCCCCTGTAAGGGAGCCCAGGCACCTTCAGCTGGTGCTCCAAGGACTCCTGTGGTCTCCTGGACCCCGTGCTGCCTCCCACATTCTTCCTCTTGTCCCCTGATCGTTGGACTACCAGGCGGCCCTGTTTAGGTGCTGAGGAGTTTCATCTGGACGGGTGAGTGTGTGCTATCCAGGGGCGGTTTGTCCCAGAAGAGAGCACAAACTCCCCTCCCCCAGCTCCTTCTGCAGGGCTGTCTCCTGTGTTCACTCGTCCCCGCCCTGCCCCCCCCCCCAAGTTCCACCTTTTGTCCGCGGGTCACTGGACTACCAGGCATCCAAATTGTGGTGCTGAGGAGCTCCATCTGGACGGGTCGGTTACTGCTTCTACACTGAAGAGATACACCCAGAGACTCAGTCACAGCAAAGACTGGACCAAGACACCAGGCCTCTCCTGGCTCCATTTGAAGGAAGAGATGGGAAGGTGCCAATGCAAGAATTCCTCCAACAATCTGAAAGGCAACATGACATCACCAGAATCCAGAGATCCCGAAATAAGAAGAATTGTACACCCTACTCCAGAAGAATTAGAAGAAATCGACTCAAAAGTGAATTATATGAAAATAATAGAAGACGTTAAACAGGAGGTGAAAAACTGCCACAAACAATTAGAGATGACAAATAAAATGGTAGAGGAAATGAATAAATCGCTCACAGATACCCAAGAAAACCAAGAGAACAAGAAAAAGCAATAAAACAGGTAAGGAAAGCGGTTCAAGACTTGAAGAATGAAATGGAAGTAATGAAGAAAACACAAACCGAGGGAAGGATGGAGATGGAAAATCTGGTAACGAACAGGAACTATGGAGAGAAGTACTACCAACAGATTACAAGAGATAGAAGAAAGAATGTCAGACACTGAAGATACCATAGAGAAAATAAACATACTGATCAAAGAAAACAGCAAAACCAACAAAGTCTCATCACAAAACATTCAGGAAATATGGGACACAATAAAAAGAACAAACCTAAGAATAATTGGGATAGGAGAAGAAGTACAGCTCAACAGTCCAGAAAATATATTTAATAAAATTATAGAAGAAAACTTTTCCAACCTAAAGAAAGATATTCCTTTGAAGGTTCAAGAAGCATACAGAACACTGAATAGACTGGACCAAAAAAAAAATCTCCTCGCCATATAATAATCAAAACACAAAACATACAGAATAAAGAAAGAATATTAAGAGCTGCAAAAGAAAAATGTCAACTTACTTATAAAGGTAAACCTATCAGACTTACACCTGACTACTCTATGGAAACCATGAAAGCCAGAAGGTCCTGGATAGATGTACTGCAGAAGCTAAGAGAACCTGGATGCAAGCCCAGACTACTATACCCAGCCAAGCTTTCGTTCACTATAAATGGAGAAAACAAAATTTTCCAGGATAAAAACAAATTTAAACAATACGTAGCCACAAATCCAGCCTTACAGAAAGTAATAGAAGGAAAATCACAAACCAAGGAGTCCAACAATGACCACAATAACTCAAACATCTAGAGACCCTTCACCAGCGCAACTCAAAGAAAGCAAGCACACAAAAACTATGACTAAAATAGTGACCGGAGTTAACAACCGCTGGTCATTAATATCACTTAATGTCAATGGACTCAACTCACCTATAAAAAGGCACAGGCTAAGAGATTAGATATGCAAACAGGATCCAACATTCTGCTGTTTACAAGAAACACACCTCAACCACAAAGACAGGCACCTACTTAGAGTAAAGGGATGGGAAAAGGTTTATCAAGCAAATGGACCTAAGAAACAAGCAGGTGTGGACATACTAATTTCTAACAAAGTTGACTTCAAACTTAAATCAATCAGAAGAGATGGAGAGGGACATTTTATACTCATAACAGGAACAATTCATCAGAATGAAGTCCCAATCCTGAATATCTATGCCCCTAATATAAATGTACCCACGTACGTAAAAGAAACATTACTAAAACTCAAGGCTGCCATCAAACAGCACACACTAATAGTAGGAGATTTCAACACTCCTCTTTCTCCAATGGACAGGTCAATCAGAGAGAAACCTAACAGAGAAATAAGAGAATTAATGGAGGTAATGAATCAAATGGACTTAACAGACATCTATAGAACATCCCACCCAAACAGGAAAGAATATACCTTCTTCTCTGCAGCTCATGGAACCTTCTCGAAAATTGACCACATCCTCGGTACCAAAGCAAACTTACACAGTTACAAAAAAATATTCGTAACCTCCTGTGTCTTATCAGATCACCGTGGATTAAAGTTAGAATTCAACAACAATGCGACCCCCAGGAAGCCTATAATCTCATGGAAACTGAACAGTCAACTATTGACCCACACCTGGATCAAAGAAGAAATAAAGAAAGAAATTAAAGTCTTCCTTGAATTCAATGAAAATAAAGAAACAACATACTCAAACTTATGGGACACTATGAAAGCAGTCCTAAGAGGAAAGTTCATAGCACTAAGGGCCCACTTAAAGAAAACAGAGAAAGCACACATTGGAGACTTAACAGCCCACCTGAAAGCTCAAAAAAAAGAGGCAGACTCACCTAGGAGGATTAGAAGACTGGAAATAGTCAAACTGAGGGCGGAAATTAACAAAATAGAAACACAGAAAACAATCCAAAGAATCAATGAAACAAAAAGCTGGTTCCTGGAGAAATTCAACAAGATTGAAAAACCCCTATCCAAACTAATCAAGTGGCAGAGTGAATATGCAAATTAGTAAGATCAGAAATAAAAAGGGGGACATAAGGACAGACATAGAGGAAATTCAGAGAATCATTAGATCTTACTACAAAAGCCTGTATGCCACAAAACTGGAAAATGTAAAAGAAATGGACAATTTTTTAGATAAATACCATATACCAAAGTTAAATCATGACCAGGTGAACAATCTAAATAGACCTGTCAGTCACGAAGAATTAAAAGCTGTTATCAAAAACCTCCCTACCAAAAAAAGCCCAGGACCAGATGGTTTCAATGCAGAATTCTACCAGAACTTCCAAGAAGACCTAATACCTATACTCAATGTATTTCACAATATAGAAACAGAAGAGTCATTGTCAAATTCCTTTTATGAAGCTACAGTCACTCTGATACCAAAACCACACAAAGACTCAACCAAGAAAGAGAATTACAGGCCAATCTCACTCATGAACATCGACGCAAAAATCCTCAACAAAATACTGGCACACGGTATCCAAGAACACATGAGAAAAATTATCCATTATGATCAAGTTGGCTTCATCCCAGAAATGCAGGGGTGGTTCAACATATGAAAATCTACCAATGTAATGCATCATATAAATAAACTGAAAGAAAAAAACCATATGATCATTTCATTAGATGCTGAAAAATCTTTTGACAAAATTCAACATCCATTTATGATAAAAGTCTTGGAGAGATTAGGGATACAAGGGTCATACCTAAATATAATAAAAGCTATTTACAGCAAACCAACAGCTAACATCAAACTAAACGGAGCGAAACTCAAAGCAATCCCACTAAAATCAGGAACACGACAAGGCTGTCCACTCTCTCCATACCTCTTCTATATAGTGCTTGAAGTTTAAGCAATAGCAATAAGAGAACATAAGGGGATCAAGGGGATTCGAATTGGAAAGGAAGAAGTTAAACTTTCGTTATTTGCAGATGATATGATAGTGTACATAAGCAACCCCAAAAACTCCACCAAAGAATTCCTACAGCTGATAAACACCTTTAGTAATGTGGCCGGATACAAGATCAACTCCAAAAAATCAGTTGCCCTCCTATACACAAAGGATATGGAAACAGAGAGGGAAATCAGAGAAGCATCACCTTTCACGATAGCCACAAACAGCATAAAATATCTCGGGGTAACTCTAACCAAAGAAGTGAAAGATCTATTTGATAAGAACTTCAAGGCATTGAAGAAAGAAATTGATCTCCCTTGCTCTTGGATTGGGAGGATCAACATAGTAAAAATGGCAATCCTACCAAAGGCAATTTATAGATTCAATACAATCCCCATCAAGATCCCATCAAAAATCTTCACAGATATTGAGAGGACAATAATCAACTTTATATGGAAAAACAAAAAACTCAGGATAGCCAAAACAATCCTATACAATAAAGGATCTTCTGGAGGCATCACCGTCCCTGACTTCAAACTCTATTACAGAGCTACAGTATTGAAAACAGTGTGGTACTGGCATAAAAACAGAGAAGTTGACCAATAGAATCGCATAGAAGACCCGGATTTTAACCCACAAACCTATGAACACCTCATTTTCGATAACGGTGCTAAAAGTATACAATGGAAGAAAGAAAGCTTCTTCAACAAATGGTGCTGGCACAACTGGATGTCAACCTGTAGAAGAATGAAAATAGACCTATATCTATCACCATGCACAAAACTCAAGTCAAAATGGATCAAAGACCTCAATATCAATCTGAACACACTGAACCTGATAGAAGAGAAAGTGGGAAGTACCCTACAACAGATGGGCACAGGTGATCGCTTCCTAGGTATAACCCCAGCAGCACAAACATTAAGGGCAACATTGAATAAATGGGACCTACTGAAACTGAGAAGCTTCTGTAAAGCAAAGGACACTGTCACTAAGACAAAAAGGCAACCCACTGACTGGGAGAAGATCTTCACCAACCCCACAACAGACAAAGGTCTGATCTCCAAAATATATAAAGAACTCAAGAAAATAGACTTTAAAATGCTAATTAACCCAATTAAAAAATAGGGCACTAATCTGAACAGAGAATTCTCAACAGAAGAAGTTCAAATGGCCAAAAGACACTTAAGGTCATGCTCAGCTTCCTTAGCGATCAGGGAAATGCAAATCAAAACAACATTGAGATATCATCTTATACCTGTCAGAATGGCTAAAATCAAAAACACCAATGATAGCCTTTGCCAGAGAGGGTGTGGAGGAAGGGGTACCCTCATCCATTGCTGGTAGGAATGCAAACTTGTGCAACCACTTTGGAAACAGTGTGGCAGTTTCTCAGGAAATTCGGGATCAATCTACCCATGGACCCAGCAATGCCACTCTTGGGAATATACCCACGAGATGCCCGATCATATGACAAGGACATTTGTTCAACTATGTTCATAGCAGCATTATTTGTAATACCCAGAACCTGAAAACAACCTAGATGCCCTTCAATGGAAGAATGGATGAAGAAAGTGTGGAATATATACACATTAGAATACTACTCAGCGGTAAAAAACAATGACTTCTCGAATTTTGCATGCAAATGGATGGAAATAGGAAACATTATCCTGAGTGAGGTAACCCAGACCCAAAAAGATGAACATGGGATGTACTCACTCATAATTGGTTTCTAGAGATAAATAAAGGTCAGTGAGTCTATAATTTGATATCCTAAAGAAGCTAAATAAGAAGGTGAACCCAAAGAAAAACATATAGCTATCCTCCTGGTTATGGGAAGTAGACAAGATTGCCAGGCAAAAATTGGGATCTTGGGGGTGTGGTGGGAGGGGGGTAAGGGGAGATGGGGAGAGAATAATAAGAAGGGGAGGTTGGGGGGAACTTGTGGAAACGGGGTGATTGGGATAAAGGAAGGTTGGTTAGGGGAACAGGGAAGCACATATTTTAATTAAGGGAGCCATCTTAGGGTTGGCAAGAGACTTGGACCTAGAGGGGCTCCCAGGTGCCCAAGGCGATGTCCCCAGTTAGTTCCTGGGGCAGCTGAGGATAGGGAACCTGAAATGACCCTATCCTATAGCCATACTGATGAATATCTTGCATATCACCATAGAACCTTCATCTGGCGATGGATGGAGATAGAGACAGAGACCCACACTGGAGCACGGGACTGAGCTCCCAATGTTCCAATGAGGAGCAGAAGGAGGGAGAATATGAGCAAAGAAGTCAGGACCACAAGGGGTGCACCCACCCACGGAGACATTGGGGCTGATCCATTGGAAGCTCACCAAGGCCAGCTGGACTGTGACTGAAAAAGCATGGGATAAAACCGAACTCTTTGAATTTGGAGGACAATGAAGGCTGCTGAGAAGCCAAGGACAATGGCACTGGGTTTTGATCCTACTTCATATTCTGGCTTTGTGGGAACCTAGCCAGTTTGGATGTTCACCTTCCTAGACCAGGATTGAGGGGGGGAGGACTTAGGACTTTCCACAGGGCAGGGAACCCTGACTGCTCTTCAGACTGGAGAAAGAGAGGGAGGAGTGGGGGGAGGGGGAGGGAAATGGGAGGCAGGGAGGAGGCAGAAATTACTTTTTTTTCAATAAAGAAAAAGAAAAAAAACACCCCACTTTCTCAGGTAAACAGTTTACCTGGGCAAAATATCAAAAGAGAAACATGAGAATTAATTGAAATCCTACGGCAAGTGGACCTAAGAGATTCTAACAAATACTCTATCTAAACGGCAAAGAATGCACCTTCCCCTTAGAAGCATATTGAAGAGTTTCTAAAATGTACCACATTCTAAGACATAAAAAATATTTGCAAATTCAAAAGTATTGAAATCACTGCTTATTGCCTATCTAACCACAATGCAATATTATACCCACCAAAAAATGAGTAATATAGCAGACATTTCTATAAATGCAGATGACAAATGAATATGAATAGGAGATTAACCAAAATGGCAAAGATGTTTAATTAAGTCTGAGCATTAGCAATCAATGGGAATGGTTTATGACTTCACCTGAAACTACCTTGGAAATTGTAACTTTATAGCAGCCCACTGTCTCCTTTCTCCTGATTTTTACGTTGTTGCATCTACAAATGTTTTCTATGACTGTATTCCCTGTAAGCATAATGCCATTGATAATTAATAACAAATAAACAGGAATTTCTGAACCGAAAAAAAATATTAGAATTCAATGATGTCATGTAGAAAATTGTCCTAACATATATCTACAGAATATTCCAGTCAAACAAGCAATAAAAAATACACATCCCTCAGCAACATATGGAAGATTCTCTAAAATAGGCCATATCCTGGTACACAAAACAAAGTTTTATAAATTTAGAAAGATTGAAATAATTTTTTGTAGACTATCTGACCTTGATTCAATAAAACTTAAAACTGACAGCAAACTCATCTATAGAAAATATACCAAGTCCTGATTTGGACCTTGGGATTTCGGTCCGGTGCTCCAATGTGGGTCTCTGTCTCTGTCTCCTTTCATTGCCTGATGAAGGTTAATATCCAGGAGGATGACTATATGTTTTTCTTTGGGTTCACCCTCTTATTTAGCTTCTCCAGGATCACGAATTATAGGTTCAATGTCCTTTATTAATGGCTAGAAGCCAATTATGAGTGAGTACATCCCATGTTCCTCTTTTTGCGTCTGACTTACCTCACTCAGGATAGTATTTTCTGTTTCCGTCCATTTGCATGCAAAATTCAAGAAGTCATTGTTTTTTACTGTTGAGTAGTACTCTAATATGTATATATTCCATACTTTCTTCATCTTTTGGTCATTTGAACTTCTTCTGTTGAGAATTCTCTGTTCAGCTCAGTGCCCCACTTTCTAATTGGGTTGATTAGTTTTTTACAGTCTAGTTTCTTGAGTTCTTTATATATTTTGAGATCAGACCTTTGTCAGTTGTGGGGTTGGTGAAGATCTTCTCCCAGTCAGTGGGTTCCCTTTTTGTCTTAGTGACAGTGTCCTTTGCTTTACAGATGCTTCTCAGGAACAGAAGGAGAGAGAGCAGGAGCAAGGAATTCAGGACCGCGGGGGGGGGGGTGCACCCACATACTGAGACAATGGGGATGATCTATCCGGAACTCACAAAGGCCAGATGGATAGGGTTTGAATAAGCATGGGATAAAATTGGACTCGCTGAACATAGCGGACAATGAGGACTGCTGAGAAGTCAAGAACAATCGCACTGGGTTTTGATCCTACTGCACGTACTGGCTTTGTGGGAGCCTAGGCAGTTCGGATGCTCACCTTACTAGACCTGGATGGAGGTGGGAGGTCCTTGGACTTCCCACAGGGCAGGGAACCCTCACTGCTCTTTGGGCTGATGAGGGAGGAGGACTTGATTGGGGGAGGGGGAGAGAAATGCGAGGCGGTGGCAGGGAGGAGGCAGAAATCTTTAAAAAATAAATTAATTAATAAAATAATAAAGTAAGCAGACTCATCAAGGGACATCCTAAGTAGGAAACTTCCAGCGTCCTCATGGAAGGCCATTATTAAAGGCTGGGCATGACATGCTCTCAGTTTCATGTGCTGAAGGTTTGGACTCTTATAGCAGTACTATTGAGTGATAGTGGGGTCTTGAGGGTACAAAATTTATCAATAGATGGATTAATTGATAATTTGACAAATGGGTTATTTGGAAGTGCGGCCTAATATGAGAAATCAGATAACAGGGCATGTAGGGATGTGCCTTTATAGGAAAAAGAAAGCATCACCAACAAATGGTACTGATGTAACTGGATGTTGGCATGTACATGGATGCAAATAAATCCGTATCTGTCACCATAAAAAAAATAAATAAATAAAAATAAAAAAACTGGCACTTGAAAAAAAAGAAAATATACAAAGTCAGAGATTTTAAATAGCCACTACTAAACAGATTAAAGAAGAAATCAAGAAAAAAATTAAATTACTGGAATTAAAACAAAAGGAAAATACATCTTAACAAAACCTCTTGGACAAATTAAAAGTAATCCTATAAGGGAAATATATATATATATATATGCCTACTTAAAAAAATCAGAAAGTGCACAAATACATATCTTAATGATACAACTCAAAATTTTGAAAAAACAAGAGCAAATCAAATCCAGCTAAGGCAAGAAACAATAAAAATCAGAGCAAAATTAATTAATTATAAATATATATTATACACTATAATAAAAATGAATGCTATATTATGCATTTTATTATAATATATGATATAAAAATATAAATAAAACACACAAATAATTAACAAAACTAAGAGCTGATGCTTAGAACAAGATGAACAAGATGGACAGACAATTGGCCCAACAAAATGAAAAAATGAAAGGAACCAAATTAACAGAATCAGAAACGAACAGGAAATTATGGAAATAATTTAAATTATAACAAAGAAATTCAGAATACTATGTGGGAGTACTTTAAAATCTATATTCTGAGCAGAAAAACATAAATGAGATAGATGAATTTAAAGATTTAGCCAAAGCACCAAATTTAAAACAAGAAGAGATCAGCAGCCTAAGCAGACCCATAACAATGGAGGAGCTTAAAGAAGAAAAAAAACTTTCAGCTTAAAAAAATTATTCAGGGCCAGATGGATTCATAGCACAAGTCTACCAGACTTTCAAAGAATATATACAGCAAATCCTTTGTAAACCACTAAAAAGTATAAAAACAGAAGGAACAATTCCAAATTTAAGTAGATGAATTAATTGCATAAATGAATTAAAGACATAAATCACATGATCACCTTAGTAGGTAAAGAGGCCTTTAACAAAATCTAATATGCCTTCATAATAAAAGTTCTAGAGGGATTATACCTAAAACTAATAAAAGTTATGTGTGAGAAACTGACAACTAATATCATCCTGAATGGAGAAAAACTTGAAAGAAGTTTACTGAGATGGGGTTATCTACTATCCATAATATTTTTCAATATTGTGCTTAAAGCACAAGCCGGAGCAATAAGACAAGAGAAGGAATATAAAGAGATAACACAAGAAAGAGCAAAAGTCCAACTATCTCTATTTTCAGGTGATACAGTATACATAAAAGATACCTAAATTTTCTACCATAAAACTTAGAGAACTTAAATACAAATTTAGCAACATGGCAGGATACAGAATCAACATGCAAAAATCAATAGCCTTTCTATGCACCACCCACAAACATCTATTGAAAGAGATCGTGGACTTTTCTATTCGCCTCAGAAAAAAATATCTAGGAATAAACCTAACCTAGGAAGTAAAGAAAATCTTCAAATACAGCTTTAAACCTCTAAAGAAAAAAGTAGGAAAATATACTAGAAAATTGAAAAACTTCCATGCTTATGGATTAGCAAAATTAACTTTGTGAAAAATCTATAGGTAACTAAAGAATGATTAGATTGGGAGAAACAGTCTTCCCCAGGGAAGAAGAGCACACCAGCTAATTATTCAAAACAATGGTCAGTTCTGAAAACATATAATACAAGTAACATTATATAAACTGTAAAGGTTGTATTTATATATTTAGGCATATGTAAATGTATATTTTATATATAACACATACACACAATTGTTAAAGTTAATAAGTCATGAATTTAAAAGAGAGCCAGAAAGGAAGTATTACATTGTTTTAGAGATCTCTTATACCCCTGTTCCAGGGGGCTGCTTGTTAGTCTGGCTGCTCAGAACTAAAATAACCACGCAGAAACTGTATTATTGAAATCATTGTTTGGCCCAGTAGCTTTAGCTTCTTATTGGCTAACTCTTACATCTTAATTTAACCCATTTCCTTTAATCTATGCATCACTATCTGTTCATGTCCTACCAGCAAATTTTCAGTATGTCTGTCTCCATCAGCACCTCCATGGTTTCTCCTCACTCCTCCTTCTTTCTCCCAGCATTCAGTTTAGTTTTCCCCACCTACGTAACTTCCATCCTATCAACAGGCCAAGGCAGTTTCTTTATTTACCAATGGTATTTACAGCATACAGAGGGAAAGCCCACATCAATACCCCACTCCCACCAACAACTTAATGGATGCTTTCCTTGCCTAGTACCAGGTATTTGTTATGGCTTTTGGAGGAGTAATTATTACCCCATAAAATGTAACTCCATTTAATATATATGTACATACATACATGTATTTTTCAGTAAGCTGATAAAATAATTCTACCACTGTAAAGACTAAAAACAACAAAAGTGAACTGGCCAGGCAAGATATCCCAGTAGTGAATACTGGCATGTTTATCATGGGGATAACAACCACTGTACCTAATTGAAACTAGGGCCTGATAAATAGGTGGAAATCCATGCCTGAACTTTAAACATAGCCAACTATCAATGGATGGAGAAGTCATGGACTGTAGAGAACTTAATGCTGTTATTTCCCTAAGCCATGTAGTTTCTACCAATACTTGAAATAATTATCTTTATATCCACACACATGTATAGCTCTCACACTTCATCAAAGAAACTCCTTTTTGTAGCAGGGAAGGTTACTACATAAATCCATAGCTGGTCAAAATGGAAATAACAACTGACCATGGGGCACTATTGTATAGCAGTTTTCTCCGAGATTGAAACATTCCATACTTCAAGGAAGTTCATCAAGTCAGGAATTAAGCAAGTAAAAATAGCACCAGGAAGTCCATTTACTACCACCTTAAAGAGTATATAAATAGTAAATACTGCTGACAGTTACCTCAGACAAGCCAGGCCACCTAAAAGAAGCAGAGGTTAGCTGAACTGCCTAGAAGAAACAAAGATCAGATGAGTTGCCTGAAAGGGGCTCAGACTAATTGAGCCACTCGGAAAGAACATTTGTCAACATGTTGATCTGCCCACAGGCTGCAGGGTGCTCTAGATTTTCAACTTTTGTAGCTGTTACCCATGCTGAGATAGGTTTTGTTGATACAGTGCTCTTGAGTCACTTGTGTCCATATAAGAAATCACTTACCCATATTTGTACAAATAAATCCAATAAAATGCATTGCTTTACCAAATCAGACTTTTGAGGTACCTCTGTACTTTGGTCTGCCATCAGTTCCCTGTTGAGTGATTAGATATTTGTTCCTACCTCCCCATGAATTGTACCATACAATAGATACCCTACTGACGGTGGAGGGTCAGCTGTCTATATATTACTTTCATTGATTAATAAAGAAACTGCCTTGGCCCTTTGATAGGACAAAAAAAATAGGTAGGTGGAGTATACAGAATAGAATGCGGGGAAGAAGGGAAATGAGGTCAGACACCATGAAGCCGCCACCAGGTCAAACATGCTGAATCTTTCCCAGCAAGCCACCACCTCGTGGTGCTACACAGATTATTAGAAATGGGTTAATCAAGATGTGAGAATTAGCCAATAAGAGGCTGAAACTAATGGGCCAGGCAGTGTTTAAATGAATACAGTTTGTGTGTTGTTACTTCTGGAGCTAAGCTAGTCATGCGGGAGCCAGGCAGGATGAAAAACAGGCACGCTCCCCTCACTACAAATGGCACCTAGACATGGATGACTGAATCCACAGAAAGTCTGAGAAAGCTTGGGAAAGAATAAAACATGTTTTCTTGATAGCAGCAATTTCTCGGGTCTGCTCTGCTTGCTAGAGGCAAGCAAGCCCTCTCATCTAAGAGAGGCTTCCTGATTCAGCTTTAGCTGCAAAACCCTGCAGCTCTTTTAAGAGGTCCTGACATGAAACACTTAAATGGTGTTTATGAAAAGCTGAATGCATGCTTTTCGGTTTTCAGCCATAACAGGAAAAACGCTGTGTCGTGTTGAAGTGCTGGCTTTCTGGGCCGTCCTGCCAGGGTAAACTCTGACTCTTTTAGGCAGGCAGTCTGACTGAGTGTGGTCTGTGAGCAGAATGCTACAGCTGGCTTGCTGGCAAGGACCTTGAAATGCCATAGAGTTGTGGCAATAAAAATGGCTACAGCCCGTACCTCCACCACAAGGCAGGAAATCTAAGGAATGGGCTGGATCCAGTCTTCAAAGTCACAGCTTTAACCCTCTCCTTAAAGACTCATGTAGTCAGAAAGAGAGAGATATATAGTAAAGAGATATTCGAAGAGAAAAAAACCTCCAAATGATTTACTGTGCATTAAAAATATATGCTGGCTTGGGAGAGAAAAGAAAAAAGTTAAAGTTCTTCAAAAAGAAAAAAAAGAGAGAGTAGTTGGGTATGGTGGTACACACCTTTAATCCCAACACTTGGGAGGCAGAGGTAAATTGATCTCTGTGACTTCAAGGTGTGGCAGGACACACCTTTAATCCAAATGCCTGGGAGGCAGAGACAGAAGGATCTCTGAGGGTTCAAGGACAACCTGGTCGACAGAGGACAAAGTTATTCCAGGACAAAGATATACAGAGAACCTGTCTCAAAAAATAAAAGTAAAAATAAACTAAATAGAGGTTAAAATAAAGCAGCACCAAATTGGAAAATACACAGAGAATCTTGATATTGTATGCTATTATGCTCTCTTTGAATTGTTTGAATGCTGAGGAAGAAGCAACAACTGCTAAAAGATATTTGTTTATAAATGCTGCTGAAATAATCCAACATAGATATTTTGAAAATACCTTGACTTCAAAATTTGTATCTAAGGTTATGATGCTTTGGAGAGGGTCTTCTTTGTTTTCACAGAGGATGAGACCCTGTGGATTGCTTCCATCCCAATATGGTATGATAGACCACGTCCTCCTGAAAGGTTGCTGTGAACACCTTCAAAAAATTACTTCACTCAACTGCTGACTGAGATGAATCTAGCACACAGGTTATACCATGAAAGAAGTGAATAACAGCACCCCCATACGGCTCCAAGCAGTTTGGAGAGAAATAACTGTGCCCATATTCCCAAATATTGTTTATAAATGTTCTTTTACATTTAAAGTGGGATGTGATATACATATGAATAATTTGCATTGGTATGGATTTTAAGGTCAATTTTATTATATGTATATGTATTTCTGATCTTGATTAAGGTATTGTGATTGTGTACTTCATTTAAAAATGTAATATATAATCAAGAAATATAGATTGTTAATGAATAATGATAGATAATAGTCAAGCTTGTAGTCATGTTAGATTTCCTAGATATATAGAGAGATATTTCAGTTAGATAGACATTCTTCACATCTTTCAAAGACTACAGAATATGGCATTTAATGTTTTAATAATTTAGGGCTTTTCATGACAATGAGACACGTCTACTCCTGGCAAAACCAATCTACTTTAAGAGGAAGATGGGCATCAAAGACGCTCCTTATGGAGTTGGATAGACATTTGGGCAAGAAACTGTTCTTGCCTGGACTGTTGCATAAACGGGACACAAAGAACCCACAGAAAGAGAATTGCTGAACTTACCAATAGGTGAGATGGTCTTTCAGGGTTCCTGACTCATGAAAGAGTCTGTGAGACATTCTTCAGGACACATATAAAAGTGACTGAACTGTCTTTGAAATTTCCTGCTTCATGGAAATGTCTGCTGGATACTATGGGCCTGTAGGCTGAAGATGGATGCCCCAATGGTACAGAGGAACTTTGAGTGATTTTCCAGGGAGCCAGTTGTCTTTGTCATTTCTAGAGTTTGGAAGTTGCTTATATCTTGTTTACTTAAGTAATATTATATCTTTCTGGAGTCTTTGATGGAGTTGAAGAAAGGACAGTTATTGTTTTTCTTTGTTATGATAAAAGATAAAATAGATATAAACATTGTAACTGTAATTCTTGCTTGATAACTGTTTTTGTTGTATGTAATTTTACTATGTTAAAGTTAAAGCCTTTTTTATATTTAGACAGAAAAAGGGGAAATGATGGAGGAGGTTCATCTGTCTATGTGTTACTTTCATTGGTTAATAAAGAAACTGCCTTGGCCCTTTGATAGGACAGAAAATTGGATAGGTGGAGTACATAGAATAGAATGCTTGGAAGAAGTGAAGTGAGGTCAGACGCCATGGAGCCAGCCACCAGTTCAGACATGCTGAATCTTTCCCGGTAAGCCACCACCTCATGGTGCTACACAGATTATTAGAAATGGGTAAATCAAGATGTGAGAATTGGCCAATAAGAGGCTGAAACTAATGGGCCAGGCAGTGTTTAAATGAATACAGTTTGTGTGTTGTTATTTCTGGGGCTAAGCTAGCCGTGCAGGAGCCAGGCAGGACAAAAAGCAGGCCTGGTCCCCTCACTACACCCTACGTCAATTGATAAATCTACAATGCAATCCATATTCCTGAGGCTCCTGGAATAGCACAACAGAGCCATAGAAAGGATGGGATGACTGTAAGAGCCAGAGTATCAGGTTGTTTTTGTGATATAGTGCCTCCTAGGCATGACATGGATACTGCAGCCATGAAATCTCAATAATAATGTTGCCTGAACACATCCTGTATAATGATTGGAGAAGTCCTGTGAGGATGGGCAGAAAATCAGAGACTTCTAAAAGAAATAAAATCAGTTTTCTCCAGGTATGATCCCCCTCATAAATTATCTAATCCCAAATGGTCAACCCTACATACATACACATACGAGCAACACTAAATTGTGTCAGTAGAGAATGTATATATTTAAAAAGAGATCATGAAATTGAAAAGGGAATGGGGGCACCAGAGAGAAGTTGGAATGAGAACAGGGATGGTAGAAGTGATATGTATACAGTACATAAAATACTGCAATGCTCAAAGAAGAAATTTTAATTAAAAAATATAAGAAAAAAAGCAAATTATCTACATAATATGGTGTGTGGATAAATTAGTCTCGGTAAGTCAAGTAACTCCCCTGTGTCACAACCAACATATTTGTAAAATGAAGATAACAATAGTACTTATCCTACAAACCTTGAAGTGGCATAACTTCAATTAAACTATATGCATATCTATATTATCTGTAACTGTATATATATATATATGTGTGTGTGTATATAATTTTCAACAAATAAGATTCTCTACTAACTTTTCAAATAACCTTAGTGTTATTTATCCCTCATCCTTCCTTCTCTGTGTTGTTCGTCCTGCCCCCCTCCAAGGTAAATTTCTCCTACCTATTTGTTCCATTTATCCTTTCAAAATAAGACTCCTGCCACAGTACGTTTTATTTTCCCAGTATCTGCAGTTATTCTAGTTTATATAAGTTTATATATTCCTCAAATATAAAGATATGGATTTAGGAATTACAAATATGACAGAAGAGACTTTATTTGTGTTGAATTATTTAGTCTTGAAAGTAAGTTTGTAGGATAAGTAATATTGTTATCTTCATTTTACAAATATGTTGGTTGTGACACAGGGGAGTTATTTGACTTACCTAGACTAATTTATCCACACACCATATTATGTAGATAATTTGCTTTTTTCTTATATTTTTTTATTGAAAGAAAAAAAAGAAATTCCCACCTCCTCCCAGCCTCCCATTTCCGTCCCCCTCCTCCCACTTTTCTCCTCCTCCTCCTCCCCCCACTCCTCTCCCCCTCCCTCTCCAGTCCGAAGAGCAGTCAGGGTTCCCTGCCATGCGGAAAGTCTCAGGTCCTTGCCCCTCCATTCTGGTCTAGGAAGGTGAACATCCAAACTGGCTAGGCTCCCACAAAGACAGAACATGAAGTAGGATCAAAACCCCGTGCCATTGTCTTTGGCTTCTCTGCAGCCCTCATTGTCCGCCATGTTCAAAGAGTCCGGTTTTATCCCATGCTTTTTCAGTCACAGTCCAGCTGGCCTTGGTGAGCTCCCAATAGCCCCACTGTCTCAGTGGGTGGGTGCGCCCCTCGTGGTCCCGACTTCCTTGCTCATGTTGTCCCTCCTTCTGCTCCCCATTGGGACCTTGAGAGCTCAGTCCGATGCTCCAGTGTGGGTCTCTGTCTCTATCTCCATCCATCTCCAGATGAAGGTTCTATCGTGATATGCAAGATATTCATCAGTATGGCAATACGATAGGGTCATTTCAGGTTCCCTATCCACGGCTGCTCAAGGAGCTACCTAGAGACATCGCCCTGGGTACCTGGGAGCCCCTCTAGGTTCAAGTCTCTTGCCAACCCTTAGATGACTCCCTTAATTAAGTTATGTGATTCCCTGCTCCTCTATCCAACCTTCCTTTCTTCCAATCATCCCGTTTCCCCAACTTCCCCCCATTCTCCCCTTCTTACTTTTCTCTCCCCAGCTCCCCTTACCCCCATCCCACCCCACCCCCAAGTTCCCAATTTTTTGCCCGGCAATCTTGTCTACTTCCCGTATCCGGGATAATAACTACATGTTTTTCTTTGGGTTCTCCTTCTTATTTAGCTTCTTTAGGATCACAGAATATAGACTCAATGACCATTATTTGTGACTAGAAACCAATTATGAGTGACTACATCCCATGTTCCTCTTTTTGGGTCTGGGATACCTCACTCAGTATAGTGTTTTCTATTTCCATCCATTTGCATGCAAAATTCGAGAAGTCATTTTTTTTTTACCGCCGAGTAGTACTCTAATATGTAAATATTCCACACTTTCTTCATCCATTTTTCCATTGAAGGACATCTAGGTTGTTTCCAGGTTCTGGCTATAACAAATAATGCAGCTATGAACATAGTTCAACAAATGCTTTTGTCATATGATAGGGTATCTCTTGGGTATATTCCCAAGAGTGGTATTGCTGGGTCCAGGGGTAGGTTGATCTCGAATTCCTGAGAGATATATATAGAGAGAGTAGGTAGAGAGGAAGAAACCATGTAGCTCCACTGGAGATAGATGCCAGACAGAACTTTACCCAGTAAGCCACAGCCACATGGCGATACGCAGATTAATGGAGATGGGTTAGTTTAGAATATGAGTTAGCCAAGAAATATTCTTAAGCTGTTGGCCAATCAGTATTCCAAATAATATAGTTTCTGAGTGGTTTTCATGGTCTGGGTAGCCAGGAGCGAACAAGTGGCCTCCTACTACAAAAACCCAAAGTAGGGTCAGTAGGGAGGAGGGGTTGGATCTTGCAGGAGTTGGGAGGAGTACAAGAATAATACAATCAAAATATACTATATTAAATTTACTAAGGATTAATAAAATACATAAGACCAATGAAACACACTTAATAGAATGGTAACATTTGCACAATGGTGAAAAACTGACAATTTTATCTTGGATGTTACCAATAGCTGTACAATTGGATATAAGGTCCACTCAACAGGGGGAAACATGCCTGGTAATAGAAAGCTAGTGAATTATCCATAGCAAAAAAGGTCACAGATTTTTAAGCAGCAACTCCATTTTCAGTGTCCTGAATCACTGTAATTGCTAACTCTATTCTAATATTTTTCCTTACTCCCACAGATAAGTACAGCTGTTACTGCTTGTCTTTTATTCATTTGGATCTTTTGGGGAGCACACCACGCAACTCCCAAATAAATCACACATACACAGGCTTATTATTACTTATAAATGCACGGCCTAGGTTGTCTTGTTTCTAGCCAGCTTTTCTTTTTTCTTTCTTTTTTTTTTGGTTTTTTGAGACAGGGTTTCTCTGTAGCTTTGGTGCCTGCCCTGGAACTAGCTCTTGTTGACCAGGCTGGCCTCGAACTCGCAGAGATCCGCCTGCCTCTGCCTCCCAAGTGCTGGTATTAAAGGTGTGTGCCACCACCGCCTAGCTTTAGCCAGCTTTTCTTTTCTTAAATTATATGGCCTACATTTTGTCTCAAGGCACTTTCCTTTTCTTCTGTAATCTTACTTTCACTATTACTCCATGCCTGGTTGGGTGGCTGGCCTCTTCTTTTTCATTTCTTGATCTCTCTCCCTTTCTTTTTATTCCTCTATTTATTCTCTCTGCCTGCCAGGCCCACCTACCTTTGCTTCTGTCTTGCTATTGGTCATTCAGCTCTTTATTAGACCAATCAGGTGTTTTAGACAGGCAAGTAGCCCAGCTTCACAAAGTTAAACAAATGAAACATAAAAGAATGTAACACATATTTGTATCATTAAAACAAATGTTCCACAGCGTAAACAAATGTAACACATCTTAAAATATTATTCCACAACATATACCTCTCACCCCTCATCAAAGAAGCTTCTCTGTACAGAAAATGGAGATTGTTATAGAAAGCCATAAGTAGTCAAAATGGAGAAAACTGTGGGATGCTCATCCCCCATTGAAACAACTATACCAAAATTCTTATGCCTACAGCACAGGAAATATCTCAGAAGAGGGTGTAGTATGGAGCTGTGGGCTGTGTTCCCCCCAAGCTCCTGCATGGCTAGCTTTATACCCGAAATAACAACACACAAATTGTATTCTTTAAACACTGCCTGGACCATTAGTTCTAGCCTCTTACTGGCTAATTCTCACATCTTGATTAACCCATTTCTAATAATTTGTGTATCACCACAAGGTGGTGGCTTACCAGGAAGGATCTTAACCTGCGTCCATCTTAGAGAGGAGAGCTATAGCATCTGCCTCCCTTCTCTTCTTCCCAGGATTCTGTTCTGTTTACTCTGCCTATCTAAATTCTGCCCTATCTGGCCAAGCAGTTTTCTTTATTAATTAACCAATGAAAGTAACACATAGAAAGAAGACCCACCTACATCAAGAGGGCATGTAAAGATTGTCAGAGCCAGAGGACCAGGAAGTCTATTGTGAAACTGTGTCTTCTAGCTATAGCAGGTAAGATGAGGTGGGGTGGAGAGATGAGGTAGGGTGTGAAAGGATGGAATGGGATGAATGACACATTACATGGAGATGTTAGAAAAATGGTGGGTCCTAGAGCACAAATTAAATTCATATGATTTATAGTAGAATATAATGTCTTTAAAGTGCTCCTGAGTTTGTCATTTAGTTCATCTTTTTTGTTGTTGTTTTTTTTTGCATCAAAACTTGTTGATTAATTACTCTGTTCATATGGCTAAGCTTAAATTCCTGTTTGATGCTAGTACCTAGAGTCTTAGTTCTCTATAAGTCATCAAAAGAGTATGCATACACTGCTCTCTAAATAGAAATACAGACATTTCTTCTAGGAAGTGAGTCATAATTTTCCAAAAAGCAAAAAGTTATTAGAGGCCAAGTGTAGTAAAATTTTATGAATTTAGAGGCATATTGAATGATTGTCTTTTTGAGGAATTCTGCCTACTTTAAGTTCAGAGTTTAAATAAAACATTAAATTAAGCTTTACAGACTAACTTTGATGGTACTATTTGAGGCTTTGGCTATTTTCTTTCTGCTTTAATATACTGGCTGGGAAAGGGGCTATGGGCAGTTTTCTCTCAGCACCTAAAAACATTTCTATAAAATATTCGTCACCCTTCAATTTGTTTCAGTGACACATTTAGTTTTTCAATTCCGGTGGTTGCACCTGCTGCCATTTTGTGAGGAAAACACTTTAAGGTATTTTTCTGCCCAATAAAGGGCAAGCCTGGCCTGAGCTAACCAGTGAGGCGCTTCATCACAAGTTTAATATGTCTAGAGTGTACAGACTGAATATGAAGAGCTGGAAAGTTGTCTCATTAGTTAAGATCATTCGCTGCCAATACCAGCCTGAGTTCAATCCTTAAAACCGACAAGATGGAAAGAGAACTGACTCCTAGAATTTGTCCTCTGACCACACATGTGCCATGGCATGTGTGCCTTATCCCTCACAAACAATGCATAAAATAAAAAATTTAAATGATATACATTTTAAACACTCTGAAAAACCAAAAATCCCATAATCATTCATCAGCAGGTGTGTGAATCACCAAGTAAGCATGCCATGCCAAACCACTAGAAGTTCTGAAGTTGAGTGGCAATCTAGAATTGATAATGAAGGAAGAAGAATAAATGTCATAAACCTCAGATCACTGGTAGTTTTTGGAACTACAATTATTCTATCAACAACTTTCTGAAGTTTTTCCCACACACAAATATTAGTTACTTTCTCAGTGAGACAGCAAAAATCCTGACAAATGCAATTTGGACAGAAGGAAGGAAGGAAGGAAGGAAGGAAGGAAGGAAGGAAGGAAGGAAGGAGAAAAAAGAGGGACAGAGAGAGGAAGAGAGGAAGAGAAGGAGGTAAGGAGAGAGGGAGAGAGAGGGAGGGAGGGATGGAGGGAGGGAGGGAGGAAGGAAGGAAGGAAGGAAG
The DNA here is from genome assembly GCA_902806775.1 of Microtus agrestis. Classification (NCBI taxonomy): domain Eukaryota; kingdom Metazoa; phylum Chordata; class Mammalia; order Rodentia; family Cricetidae; genus Microtus; species Microtus agrestis. The sequence goes on along the minus strand of CADCXT010005421.1, from coordinate 7,857 downwards.
GAAGGAAGGAAGGAAGGAAGGAAGGAAGGAAGGAAGGTTTCTAGCATATAGTTACCATCCATCACACTGGAAAAGGCATGATGGCTGAGGAAAGATGGAGCTGGTTCATTGTCTTTATAGTCAGGAAGTGAAGGTCAGTCACTGTGTCCAGTTCTTGTTTTGGGGGGAGTTTTTTGTTGTTGTTGGTAGTGGTGGTGTTTTGTTTTGTTTTTTTTTCAGTAAAGGCCTTCAGATCCCGGGTTGGCATCTCTCACATTTAGGCTGAGTCTTCCCACTTCAATTATCCAAATCTAGGTAATCCCTCATAGAGATGCACAAAGATGATTATTTCTCTTCATGGTGACTACAAATTCTATCAATTTCACAGTGAAGATTAACTACACTACTCCTGGAACAGATGTCCCAATAATACTGGAGGAGCTACAATCAAAGAGTTGGGGAAATTCACACTGTAAGAGGGAAATTGTGCCCTCCTCAGACAATCTTTCATTGAAATAATTCTTCCAGCTTCTTTGAGAATGCTTGATAATAAATCATTGTTACTAATATTTACTTAAATTACTGATTTAGAATGCAAGTATGCTTATTAAAAATAAATGAGCTCTAAGAAAATATCTGGTAGGTCCCTCAGGAATAATAATAACCACATACAGTTATTACCCCAGCTAACCTTCCAGAAGAAAGTTGCAGCAGTGAAAGACATTGTGGTATTTATGGATTACTTCAGACCTATATACTCCAGTCATAGTATGTATCTTGTACAAGCAGGCAATTTTAAATCTTTTATATTTATTTATTATTATTCCCATGTATGACTATTTTTCCTGCAGGTATGTATTGCACCATGTGTGTGCAGTACCCTTCGAAGCTTGATGAAGGCATTAGGTTCTCTGGAACTGGAGTTACAGACAATCATGAGCCATCGTACGGGTACTGTACTCAAGCACTCTGGTAGAACAATAAATACTCTTCACTGCGGAGTCATCTCTCTAGCCCTCACATATTTTAATGCTTAGAATCTGTAGATTTATTTGATTAAATTTGGAACATTTAGAAGACAGGAATATAGAAATGGGCCAATGTTGATAGGAGAGAAAGAGCTTAAGAGAGCTGAATAATAAAATAGAGATGGAGTCAGGAAGAAAAGGGTAATGATGGTAGGAAAACATTTAAATTGGGAGGGTAATGGGTGGCTAGGGAGGAAAGACTGGGTGATGGAGAGACAGTTAACACCAAAGACTTTTGAAAAGGCCATATGGAAATCTAATTTTTTAGCTTCCATATATATGGCAGTGGTTAGATAATGCTTCTCCCATATGCCAAAGGTTAGCAAACCAAAAGCACAATGCCAGGTGTTGGATACCTCCCCTTCAGTTGTTGGTTGGGAATAGAGTCTATTTCAGAGACCCACAAAACAGTGTGCGCTATATACTGAGATTCTGTCTCAAAAATGAAATAGGGTACTGGCAAATGCTGCAATATAAATGAAGTTTTAAAACAATATGGTAAGACTATGTTGCCTAAGATACCACACATTTTAGTCACAGGACATACAGAAATCAAATTGGTACTGGCCTGGAAGCTTCCTTACTGTTGGTTAGATTTCATAGTAGTACCAGAATGTGCTATGCAGGCTGCTGCAGGGTATTAAAAGTCTTTCCCAGCTGTGAACCGCAATAATGAGTGCAATAATAGTTACAATAGTGGCACAAATGTTATAAAAATAACTGCTTTCTGCTTGGAATTAAGGCTCCCTCCATAGGACAGAACTCATACCTGGTACTGGATACCAGATCAGTTTCTGTGGCCAGGAGTATACAGACTCTAAGAGAGAACCCACTATTGATATTTTGCTAACTAAACATTATCAAAGTGTCTTCTAAACAGTTAACTTTATACCTATGGGTCAGTGCAGCTCTCAACCATCTTTAGTTTCATTTGGCTGTGGATGGTGGTTAACATGGATACCCATAACTGGTCATAATACAGAAAACAAGTGACCATGGAGGTCTCAGGTCTAACTGAGCTAATCCATGTGACTTTCCTGCCACTGAGGCTGCAAGGACAACATAAAAGATTGGACCTAAAGATCACAAGAGCTGGAAGTTGTGGAGGACTGCTGCAAAACAGAGGGCGTGACAGGGCTGCTACACTCACAAACACATTGAAGCTGTGGCTCTCGGTACAAGACCCCACAGAAGATTAAAACTGTCAATAGTCCAGTGTGGATGGGGGAGGGGCTCACAAAGCTGCACCTCTAGTTGAGTAGCTATTAATGGATGGCTGTTAGGGGAAAGATAGTGACTTGTCTGTGGGACTGAGCCACAGTAAATCTGGCATAAAACTTCTTGAAATATTTCCTACAATTAAAAAAAAAGCCTCAAAACCCCAAGTAAGGCAATTAGACTTCAGAGATGTTTTATAAGATTAAAATGGACCAGTTTTCAACAATAAAACTCATCAAACACACAAAGGAAAAGGAAAGAATAGTCCTTTCAACAGAATAACACCAATCAAAGCAAACCTGGCTATTATAAATGTACTATATGAAGACTTTAAACATAGCCATTAAACATGATCAAAGAGTACACAGGTGACATGTACAAAGAAAAGTTACAAAAAATGAAATAAGACTATCAATTTAAAAAGATCAGAATTTAAAATTTCAAGATTTGAGAAATATATAACTTCACATGTACAATATATGTGGAGGGGGTCAAAACTTTGAAAGAGCTGAACACGGATTCAACGAAGTTGAAGATAATGCTATTGAAATAATCTAAGGAAAAGAAAAAAAGTGAAAAAACTGAGGCTATCTCTAGAACACCATCAAGTGAATGATTGTGTGCATGTAAATATCATAATATGAGACGAGACAAATGGTATAAATATATATTCGAGGAAATAATGGCTAAAATTTTCTAAAATTTTTGAAAGACATTTATCTAAAAACCCCAGTTTCATAATATAATAAAGGATATTAATGGAAAACCCACAGCAGGCATCACACTAAATAGTGAAAAGCTACAATCTTTCTCAATAATATTGGTAAAAAAAACAGAATTTCTGCCTTTGTTGCTGCTTTTAAAAAATAGTCCTGGAATTTCTACCAAGTGCAGTTGAACAATAACAAGAAAAAGACAATAAAGGCATCTAAGTAGGAAAGAAGTAAAACTTTTTAACAGATAGCATGATTCTGTTTATAGAAAATCCCATAAAATCCCCAATAAATCTATGAAAACTAATAAACAGCCCTCGTGTTCCCATCCCCCACCCCTTCCTTTTACTCCATCCCAGTTTATCCAGGAGATCTTAATTATTTCCCCTTCCTGGGGTCCTCCATGTGTATCCCTCTGTGGGTCCTCCTTGTTGCCTAGCTTCTCTGGGGTTGCTTTAACATAGACATATAAGACATTAGTATATAAATGTCAAAGACATTTCAATAACAGCAATGATTAATCCAAAGTGGAAGTAAGAAATCATGTCTATTTACAACAGCAACTAAAAGAATCAAATATTTAAGGATAAATATAATCATAAAAATGAAATTTTCATACAAGGAAAATTATAAAACATTGGTGAAGCAAGTTAAATATTTAAGAAATATTAATACATTTTTGTTCACAAATAAGAAGGCAATATTTTTTTTAAGATAATGATATCTAAAATGATCTGCTGATTCAATGTAATGGCTAAAAAACATCAAGAAAGATTTTTATGTGAACAAAACGTCAATCCATAAATTCACATGAAATTTCAAGAAGGCATGAATAAATAAAACAATCTTTTAAAAGAACAGAGATAAAAGACACAAAGTTCCTGGCCTATCGGCTTTCTATAAAACCATGATAAGTAGAAGTAAGTGCATAAAATGTGATCAATAGTAAAACGTTAAAGGGTAAAACACTAAGCGAAGCTCCATGGCTTCAAAATGATTATTTGAACTATGGAAATTCATGGAGATTACGAGAATTTGGGACTAGGTATGTGCCTATCTGGGTGGCTATGCTAATCTAGTTCTTTGATGCTTTTGTTTGTGAGTTCATTACAAGAACATAATATCTCAACATGGATCAGAGACCTTACAAATAGACATTAAAACTATAAGACTCCTTAGAATAAAACATGACAGAAAATCTTCATAGGAGGTTAGGCAATAGCTTCTTGACATTGAAAACACAGGCAAGACCAGAAAAGGTGTAAATAAATACTATTGTCCATCCAAGCATACTATACAGAACAATCTTCTGAGTGGCAGTAACTTTGTAAGTGATACTTTCGATAATTATTAATATTTAGAATATATAGAACTCTTAAATCTACAATAAAAGCATTGATTCAATTATAAGCGAAAGACTTAAGCATTTTCTTCAAATATAAAAATAGAGACATAGGAAAACATGCTCAACATCATTAGTCATCAGGAAAATGCAAATCTGCATCTGTGAGATGGCTCAGCAAGTGAAGATGCTTCCTGCCAAGTCTAGCAATCTCAGTTCAATCCCAAACTCCACATGGTAAAAAAAGGAAATTGATTGCTGGGAGTTATGCTCTGACTTCCACTCACACATTAAAAATAATTAAACTAAATAAGACAACATAAGGGGATCAAGGGGATTTGTATTGGAAAGGAAGAAGTTAAGCTTTCGTTATTTGCAGATGATATGATAGTATACATGAGCGACCCCAAAAACTCTACCAAAGAACTCCTACAGCTGATAAACACCTTTAGTAATGTGGCAGGATACAAGATCAACTCCAAAAAATCAGTTGCCTTCCTATACACTAAGGATAAAGAAACAGAGAGGGAAATCAGAGAAGCATCACCTTTCATGGTAGCCACAAAGAGCATAAAGTATCTTGGGGTAACCATGACCAAGGAAGTGAAAGATCTATTTGACAAGAACTTTAAGTCTTTGAAGAAAGAAATAGAAGAGGACACCAGAAAATGTAAGGATCTCCCTTGCTCTTGGACTGGGAAGATCAACATAGTAAAAATGGCAATTCTACCAAAAGCAATCTATAGATTCAATGCAATCCCCATCAAAATCCCATCTAAATTCTTCATAGATCTGGAGAAGACAATAATCAAATTTATGTGGAAAAACAAAAAACACAGGATAGCCAAAACAATCTTATACAATAAAGGAACGTCTGGAGGCATCACCATCCCTGACTTCAAACTCTATTACAGAGCTACAGTAATGAAATCAGTGTGGTACTGGCATAAAAACAGAGAAGTTGACCACTGGAATCGAATAGAAGACCCTGTCTTTAACCCATAAACCTATGAGCACCTGATTTTCGATAAAGGAGCTAAAAGTATACAATGGAAAAACGAGAGCATCTTCAACAAATTGTGCTGGCAAAACTGGATGTCAACCTGTAGAAGAATGAAAATAGACCCATATCTATCACCATGCACAAAACTCAAGTCAAAATGGATCAAAGACCTCAATATCAATCTGAACACACTGAACCTGATAGAAGAGAAAGTGGGAAGTACTCTACAACACGTGGGCACAGGAGACCACTTCCTATGTATAACCCCAGCAGTACAGACAGTAAGGGCCTCATTGAATAAATGGGACCTCCTGAGACTGAGAAGCTTCTGTAAAGCAAAGGATACTGTCGCTAAGACAGAAAGGCAACCCACTGACTGGAAGAAAATCTTCACCAACCCCTCAACGGACAAAGGTCTGATCTCCAAAATATATAAAGAACTCAAGAAACTAGACTGTAAATGGCTAATCAACCCAATTATAAAATGGGGCACTGAGCTGAACAGAGATTTCTCAGCAGAAGAAGTACAAATGGCCAAAAGACACCTAAAGTCATGCTCAACTTCCTTAGCGATCAGGGAAATGCAAATCAAGAAAACTTTAAGATACCATCTTACACCTGTCAGAATGGCTAAAATCAGAAACACCAATGATAGCCTTTGCTGGAGAGGGTGTGGAGAAAGGGTACACTCATCCATTGCTGGTGGGAATGCAAACTTGTACAACCACTCTGGAAAGCAGTGTAGAGGTTTATCAGGAAATTCAGGATCAACCTACCCATGGACCCAGCAATACCACTCTTGGGAATACACCCAAGAGAAGCCATATCATACAACAAATTATATGCTCTACTATGTTCATAGCAGCATTGTTTGTAATAGCCAGAACCTGGAAACAACCTAGATGCCCTTCAATTGAAGAATGGATGAAGAAAGTATGGAATATATACATATTAGAGTACTACTCAGCTGTAAAAAACAAGGACTTCTTGAAGTTTGCAGGCAAATGGATGGAAATTGAAAACACTATCCTGAGGGCCAGACCCAAAAAGAGGAACATGGGATGTACTCACTCATATTTGGTTTCTAGCCATAAATGAAGAACATTGAGCCTATAATTTGGGTTCTTAGAGAAGCTAAATAAGAAGGAGAACCCAAAGAAAAACATATAGGCATCCTCCTGAATATTAACCTTCAGGCGATGAAAGGAGACAGAGACAGAGACCCACATTGGAGCACCGGACTGAAATCTCAAGGTCCAAATCAGGAGCAGAAGGAGAGAGAGCACGAGCAAGGAACTCAGGACTGCGAGGGGTGCACCAACACACTGAGACAATGGGGATGTTCTGTCGGGAACTCACCAAGGCCAGCTGGCCTGGGTCTGAAAAAGCCTGGGTTAAAACCAGTCTCGCTGAACATAGCAGACAATGAGGACTACTGAGACTTCAAGAACAATGGCAATGGGTTTTTTGATCCTACTGCACCTATTGGCTTTGTGGGATTTGGATGCTCACCTTACTAGACCTCGAAGGAGGTGGGTGGTCCTTGGACTTTCCACAGGGTAGGGAACCCTGATTGCTCTTTGGGCTGATGAGGGAGGGGGATTTTATTGGGGGAGTGTTGTAATAAGAGCGGCGGGGCTGCGTCCCCAGCACCCCAGCCGCCCACACGGCTAGCTTTACCCGAAATAATTACACAGACACTGTATTCTTTTAAACACTGCTTGGCCCATTAGCTTCAACCTCCTAACCCTTTTCCAATCATGTGAGTAAGCACCCCAAGGAATGCTTACCGGGAAGATTCTATCCTATGTCCATCCTGGGTCTGAGCTTCATGCCTCTGCCTCAGAGAGCAGAGCTATCGCAAGGGGAGCGTGGCTACATGCTTTCTGACCTCACTTCCTCTTCCTCTCAGCATTTTCGTCTGTTTACTCCACCCACCTATGTTCTAATCAATCGGGCCAAGCAGTTTATTTATTGCTTAGCCAATGAAATCAACAGATTGATATATGACACTCCCACATCACTTCCCCTTTTTCTGTTTAAACAAAAAGGAAAGGCTTAAACAGTTATCAAGTAAAAATTACAATATCTTTATCATAACTAAGGAAAAGTATAACTATAAGTAACTATTCTTAACTCCATCAAAGACTCCAGAAAGATACAATATAAAGTAAGCAAACAAGAAAAAAGCAACTTTCAAACTCTAGAAATGACAGAGACATCTCACTGCCTGGACAGACACCCAAAGTTCCTCTGTACCGTTGGGGCATCCATCTTCGGCCTACAGGCCAATAGTTTCCAGCAGACATTTCCACAAAGCAGGAAATTTCAAAGGCAGTCACTATCTTCTTGTCCTGAAGAATGTCTTGCAGACTCTTTCATGAATCAGGAACCCCGAAAGATCATCTCACCTTTAGGCAAGTTCAGCAGTCCTCTCTCTGAGGGTTCTCTGTGTCCAGTTTATACAATAGTCCAGGCAAGAGCAGTTTCTTGCCCAAATGGCTATAAAACTCCATAAGGATCCTCTTCAATGCCCATATTCTTCCTGAAGTAGATTGGTGATGCCAGGAGCAG
>CADCXT010005420.1:0-22410 GCA_902806775.1 Microtus agrestis | reverse complement strand
TTTACATTTAAAGGGAGATATGATATAGATAGAAAATTTGCACTATATGGATTTGGCGTGGGTCAATTTTTAGTTACATGTATATGTATTTCAGATCTTGATTGGCATTGTGGATTGTGCAGTTCATTTAAAAATATAACATATATAGGTTGTTAATGGATAATCATCAATAATTTAGTCAAGCTTGTAGTCATGTTAGTTAGATTTTTAGAGGTATAGATATATTTCATAGATAATGCATTTTTCATTTCTTTTTCAAAGTCTGGTGAATAGGGCATTTAAATGTTTTAATAACTTAGGGTTTTTCATGACAATGAGACATGTCCGCTCCTGGCAAAATCAATCTACTTCAAGAGGAGGATGGGCATCAAGAGGATCGCGAGGCAGGCTTGATAGCTACTTGGGCAAGAAACTGCTCTTGCCTGGACTGGATGCATAAACTGGACACAAAGAACCCACAGAGAAAGAGGACTGCTGAATCATGGCCTAAAGGTGAGATGGTCCCTTTCGGGGTTCCTGGGATTCAAGCAGAGTTCAAGTAGACATTCTGCAGGACACAACAGAAAGTGACTGAACTGTCTTTGAAATTTCTGCCTAGTTCTTCAATGGAAGAATGGATTAAGAAAGTGTGGAATATATACATATTAGAGTACTACTCAGAGGAAAAAAAAAAATGACTTCTCGAATTTTGCATGCAAATGGATGGAAATAAAAACACTATCCTGAGTGAGATAGCCCATACCCAAAAAGATAAACATGGGAAGTACTCATTCATAATTGGTTTCTTGTCATAAATAAAGGACATTGAGCATATAATTTGTGATCCTAGAGAAGCTTAATAAGAGGTTGCATCCCACCACCCCAAAAAACATATAGTCTTCTGCCTGGATATGGGATTTAGACAAGATTGCAAAGCAAAACCAGGGAACTAGGGGGTGAGGTGGCTTGGGGCTAAGAGGATATGGAGTGAGAAACATGAGAAGGGGAGAATGGGGGGTGCTTGGGGGAATGGGATGTTTGGGATAAAGGAAGGGAAGACATGGGAACAGAGAAACTTGGTAGACTCTATTTAAGGGGAACTATAAAGAAGAGATTTACTCTAGAGGGACTTGCAGGTCCCAGGGAGATGTCTCCGGCAGCTAGTACAGTTAAGCAACCATAGAATAAGAGGAACTGCAAGGACCTTAACCTATAGCCATAGTGATGAATAACATGCACCTTATCACATTAGAACCTTCATATGGTGATGGATCAGCTTATAGAGACAGAGACCCAAAATTGGAGCACTGGACTGAGCTCTTAAGATACAAATGAGGAGCAAGAAAGTGGGAGAACATGGTGCAAGGTGTCAGAGATAAGAGGAGTGCACCCACCCATTATTCCAGAGGAACTGATCTATTGGGCTCACCGGCGGCCCAGCAGGTGACTGGGATTAGTAGCAGGGCAATGGAATGAATTGACAATTTCTTGTGGCATCAGAGAGACAATGAAGGCTGATGAGAAGCCAAGCCAATAGCACTAGGTTTAGTTCCTAATAAAAAGAACTGGTATTATGGGAGCAAGGTAGTTTTTAATGTTCAGCATTCTCTGGTCCCGGGAGAAGGAGGGAAGATTCTGGACTTCCCACTGGGCAACACAGTGAACTTTGAGAGGGAGTGGGAAAAGCGAGAAGTTAGGGGAGCAGTTAGTGAGTGAGGGAAGGTACTGTGCGCTAGATAAGAGGAAATTGGAAACATATGAGGTCGAATTTTTTTTTATTTTGCAACAACTACCAAAAATAAATAAAATAAAGAATGATGAGAAGCACTCACATCTTATTGGGGCAGAGAGAAAGTCCTCAGAGTCAACAGGTTGGTGACAATGAACCTGTAATCATTGGGACAATGGATATTCTCAACCATCTGGCATCGGTAAACAGATAGCGCCGCATCGCTGGCACCGGTCAAACATATAGTCCCAACCCTTCCATGGGAAGCAGATGCTAATCGCCGTAGTAGATGGTTGTTGGCGGCGGTGAAGAAGCGCCACAGCCCTTTGATATATGCAAGTTGGTCATATAGAAAATGCATAGATCTTGGATGTTGATAAATAAGATTCAAGGGTTCTGGTGCCATGATGTAAAATGTTGCCAGAAGTTCAAGCATGGAAATCACCTACGCCCCAGCAGCCCCTTTGAAACACGATAATTCTGGTGCAAACAAGGTCTCACTAATTTTGGAAAGATATTGGTGGACCTGGCATTAATGGAGAAGATGCTTCAACATATTCTAAGAACCTGGATCTTATGAGATAGAACCCCAGTGTGTTCTTGGAGAGACAGAATTTTTCCATTTCTTTGATTAGACATGTAATTTTTTTTTGATTCCTGTGAGCTGTTTGGAGGAGTGTATATGAGCATCTTGGTGAGTCTACTTGAGGTTTATCTGCTCCACTACATCTGGAAAACACTTCACTTGTCATTGATCATGTTCAGGGGAACGGTCTATAAAACTCAAGAACAAAGTCTCACTGCACACAGTGATTAACATGTACACATTATACACTCATGTGATATGAACATCTGTGGAATGAATCGATTTTATAAAGTCACTTAACTAGGCAATTTTATGATGTTAGGAGTGCAAGTGGCAAAGACACCACAAACCCATCAGACCCTGCAAATTAGTGTTGATGCCTGACTCTTAACTGCAAGGATCCTGCTCTTTGGTAATGGGTCAATTTGAGTCTCTTCATCTTCACATATTTGCTTAAAAATGGTTGAGGCAGCGACAGAGCTGCAGTCAGCAATCCACACATGTGGCCTCTGCTGTCCCAAGGTTATGATGCAGGGTGCACTGTACCAGGCAACACTGGTACATTCACCTTATCCTCCTCTCCTTGCCACCCATCATAGGCTTTTGGAACATGTGGCGAAGAAGGAAAATGCAATAAGCCTCTCCTCTTAGTTGAAAAACCTTGGTAAATCCTCAATTAGCATGACTTGGTGGAAATGGCACACTCCTTATCCTATAAGGCACACTCATTCACTGGTTCACTCACTTATCCCATGAATGATAAAATTCATCCATTCTTCCATGTCTCGCTCTCTCTTTTCTTCAGTTCCTCTTCCATTTCCTCTGTGGATCCTTTCAAAGTTGCCCAGATAAATCTTCTGTGTATATTTCATTCTAGAACCCATTGATAAAGAACTTGCTCTTCGAGGAGGAACTTTTCTTGCTTCATATGGAACCATATAAGGAAGATCAAATGAGCAACCATGACAACTCTTTTGCTATAAAGTTAGGCAGACGGCATATTGATGGCTGGCATTCCTTAGTAATGTGAGTCAGAGACCAATGGTGGTTCCTGCTCCCATGTGACAGACTGGCAGACATCACTGTTTGCACGATTCTTAAATCACTACAGTGTTCACAGATCCTGAGATTGAGGTTTAATTCATGTCCAAGATGAACAGAACAGAGGATCCTGAAGTAAGCCCCAAAATGGGTCATTTGCAAAGTAAGGTTACCTGCCTCCACATGCGCTGTCTCCCTATCTTAGTCAAATATAGCTTTCCAGAGAGTAGCTATAGAGTATCTCCATCGAGTACTCTTACGTCCTGCCAACTGTAAACCAGATTGAACCAACGGCTTTTGATTTCTGAAACAATTGGTTGTCCTATTAGCAACTCCATAACAACACAAAAAATGTACAGAAGAATCCCCCAGCACCACATTAGGGACAATTTAGGACTCAAATGCAGCAAAGAATGGATGTGTGTAAGAGTAAAAGATGGTTCTGGTAGGATAAAGGATACATAAAATACATATTGGCATATATCTCTAGTATGATTGCATGTGATATGTTCTACACAAGCTTCTGGTTTGGAGTCCTTGGTCCTAGCAGGTTTTGGAGGTTGCATAGAACTAGAGTTTAGCTGGGGCCTTAGTCTTGAAAGCAATGTTTTCTATTTTTCAGGCACTTATCAGACTCTGTCTCCCCACTGTTTACTGATTCCCTAAAGGAGAACAAGAGGCCTGCTATTACTGGTGCCATGCCTCGCAAAATGTATAGAACAGAGAGAACAATTCCTCCACACCCTAGTTGCTTTTATCACATATGGCATAAGACACAGTCTCATACCAGCTTTATAATCAAGATTAATAGAATGGTTATTTTTAAAGGAAAATTACAGATCACCATCCCAGACAACCACCTCTGCAGGAAATGGAAGGAGCCCTGTTGCAGGTGGAAGCTTAGCTAAGAGATCAAGCCAGCATACAGGCGTGCCAGTGTTTTTAGAAAGACAGAGAGACTACACACAAATGGGCTGGTATCTCAGTGGCTATTAACTGAAGGAGAAAATCTCCTGCAACACACATATTTGGTCATAGCAAAATGCATGTTATATATATGCATGAGAATAGCTTATTTTGTGCTTTATATTTTTCAGTCCTAAAGGGATATATCATAGAGACAGATTCTGCTTATACATGAGTATCACTGATGACTTCTTTGAGAAGAAAGTTCCACAAACACTCCCAACAACATCATCATTGTATTCAACAAATGTCCAGCGAGACTTCTTTGCCTTTATGTTTCATGGCAAACAAGATAAGATATAGGATATACTGTCCAAGGAAATGAATTTCCCAGTAATTAAAAATAGAATATTTAACATATTCGAAAATACAACAGAGCTACACTAGCGATGGGAGTTTGTTGATTATCACCACAGTGTTATAGAGTACCGACAGATCCTTCTGTCTTTAAACTTTTTACAAGAGAGAATTTTTCAACAAGAGGTGTTGTCACTCTGAATTTTGAGTCATTGTTCCACTGGTGGTTCTTTTGGATGTATGATTTTGTCTGTTTACATGATTTTTGCCAGGTCCAATCAGCTATTGACATGCACCTCAGTCTGGGAAACATTGGTCTTACACTTTAGTTTCTACTTCTAGGAGTTTTAGACATCTTGTGACTGTTGCACGAGTACACCTTTAAAACTCACCAAAACAGATTTTGGGTGTTATTTAGGCTTATTTCTTTATCTTGCATCCTTGAGTTCATTGACTCTTTTCTGGCCATCGTTCCTGGGCCACTGATTTGAACTACTGGGTGTTTCTTGACAACTACTTCTTTGCTTGAGATGGCTTCCTGACACTTTGTACTTCACTTAGACTGTGTTTCTGATAGCAAGTATTCTTTTCCTTAAGATAAGGTAAATTTTCAATATTAAAATCTATCTGTTTTTATTGTGATTTAAGCACACACACAAGTTAATGCACACACACTGATGGTTTCTGGGCCTAGTTTATCAACTAGGGGCTTGGCCTTTGTTCTGGCAAGAGCTCATCTCTCAAGTGATCGTCTTAGAAGGCTGCTGGAGTGACCCCAACTATATCCTTTGTCAGGTGAGGAGTTGGTGCCTGCACTCTGTCATGTCCCCAGGCTCTATGGGGAGGCTTGTCCTGGTGTCTGACTAATGGCTAACCTTAGCCTATCACTATAGAACATCTTTGGCAGTTGATGGAGATAAAGACAGGGCCCCCACATCAGAAAATCCTTTCTACTTAAGCCCAGTGCTGAAGTGCAGAAGGAGTGAGAATATGAGCATGGAAAGCTTTGTGAATACAAGGGCTCAATCCACACACTGACACTGTGCCTGTTTAATGGGAGCTCAACAAAACCATCTGGACTGGGAATAAAAATCAGGGTTCAAACTGAAAGCTCTGAATGTGAAGTTGACAATTGCAGACTGAGAATTAAATGATAATGGTAATGGTCTCTTTCTCTGAATGCATAAGTAGGGCCCATGTGCTCCTTCAGCAGAATGCAAACCTTCCTAAATCTGGATGGGTGAAGGGTGGGCATGGACTTCCTTCCCAAAGGTCAAGGTACCCTGTCCTTTTTTGGAATGGGGCTTGGAGTGGGAGAGGTTTTAGCAGGAGACATGTTGATTGGGAAAGGAGGAGGTGAGAAATTTGGATTTCATTATTATGAGCTACAAAAATTCAAAAATAAGATAACCACAAGAGATTGGAGTCAGGAAAACAACATTCATGTGAGTTGTTGACTCAGAGACACCAAAGATTTCAAGTTCAGAAAAACAGATAAAGAGAGATTGAGTTACTAGGCAAGAGTAAGACTCAAGGTAATTAATGGATGAGAGGATTGACAAGGGCCAGGATGTATGAGTACAATTTTTTAGGACCTGAATGCTGGATGTTTCTGTGGGTAAATAGGGAAAACAGACTATGAGGGGTTTTATGACATAAGTAGAGCCTTGGTGATGTCACAAAGCCATGGTTATGGTTGGCAACCTCTGTCTCCACATGAAGTACTCACACCTTCGGTGAAGGTGGGTTTAGTATCTTCACGGTGGCTGAGGAGGCAAGAATTCAGCACACTGGTTCCACAACTGTTGAACAGGCTTAGCAGCTGAACATTTGGGAAGATGAAATCTGGAGAGCCAATATATTTTCCTTGCAAATTTGTTTAGGGAAGCAAAATGGGACCGTAGTCTCATGAAGTTTTCTCTTCAAATTTCCTGCTGCTACACCATTTATGTGGTTACCAGCTTATAATTGATAGCTCTGGGGATGGGGAATGCCAGCTATTCTTCCCACTTTATCTTTGTTAACATTATCCAATTCATCAGTCCACAAAAGTGCCAAAGATAGTCTTTGTCCGTATATGTTTTAAAAAGACATTAATTACTTCTTTAAACGGTTCATTGCCCATAGAATAATGATTCTTCGTTGTTGCAAGTGGGTCTCAAAGTACTCTCTCTAATGAAGATATTGAACGGTTTTAGATGTGTAATAAAACCCAGGTCTGGATCAGGGAGACAAAATACAGAGAGCCAAAGAATAAGAGGCCCCTAGTCCTCGGGCAGGTGGTTTGGTTCAGCCACCTACCTAATAGCTGTCCTTCAAATTCTTTGCCATCTGTTCAGATTTTTCTTACTCACTTTGGGGAGAGGCATACCTTCTCCTCTCATTGACATAGTCAGTCAGGAAGTTTCAATTTTTGCAAAGCAGAGGTCAATTGACTCCCTAAAGGTGAGGAATATTCCTTATAATATATTTGTGTAGAAAAAAGTTATATTTCCTATTAATTAAACAAAATTCATTTATTATCAAATATAGCACTGCTTGTTGCCTTGAAAATAGAAGAGCTTAATCTCCACTTTCCTTATAATTTTTGTGAAAGAAATACTTTGGTCTTGATTCAAACTGAGGAGTTTTACAAGCTAGAGAGTGGGCAGCTATGAAGACCAAGCACAGAAAGATAGCCAAGAGACAGCGGACCAGGAGTGCTGTGGCCTACCTCAGTAAGTCTACTGCCATGAAGAAGATGCCTCTTAGTATGAGATGCATGCCACCTCTCCAGAAGAGGAATGGCCATCTCTTCAGAAGCAAAACTAGTAGTAGGGCCTTTTTGAGGCCCCTTGAGATTATTGCCTGGCCTCAGAATCTCTCTAGTGGCTGGAAGGAAGCCAATGGAAGAGTCACCCAGTGGAAAGCCATTAGTTCTAGATCAAATTCCAACAAATCCCTCTCTATTTGTTGGAAATAAGGAAGGATTCATTGTGTCTATATGGTTTGTGGAGCCTATGGAAGCGGCGAAAGGGATTTTAAACTTAAGATCCTCTGCCTTAATAACTCTGCCATTTCCTCAGGGACAGAATCTCAATACTAAGCAATATAGTTGGGAAGAGCTAGTGAATCATACATTCAAGGCAATGAAGGCTCTAAAGATGATCATGATGGTCCTAGAGAAAAAGCAATCATGAAGACCTGGTTCTACATTACCTACAAGGAAGACCCAGTCTTGTTCATTTATGACCTCCTGATGACTACCTGAAGGCACCTACATCATGCCTGGCTCTAAGGATGAGGAGTGGCATGGTCCCCAGATGAGGTGCAGACCCATGATGACCTGTTTCTACATTATCTACAGAGAAAGATCTAGTCCAGTACTTTAGCCCAACATCTTGATGACTACATGGAAGGGAAACTCGACATCATGCCAGAATGTCCTCCATAGGAGAGGTGGCCAGCCTGAATCAGGCAGTAGGATTCCTTGGCAGGCAAATTAGCAGTGCAAAGCAAACAGAGGAAACGAAAAAGATAGGTAAAATTATTTACCAACTTCCACCAAAAATTTCTGTGTATTTCATCAAGTTTGAGCAATGACATCTCAGTATCTATGTCTATGACGGTGAAGATCTGTTGAAGTGAAATGCTCAAATTTGAGGCAGACCTGGGAAAATTTTGTTTGTGGATGTTTTTTTTTTCAGATAATTCATGTCTTCTATTAACTTGCACGCTTCTTCTGCTATATATTCTAGTCTCTATGCAAAAACTATGAGCATGGCTGTGTTGTTTGCCCAATGATGGATTGTGTCTTTTTGGATGGTCACCATGAAAGATATGCGCCTTTTTTCTGGAAGAAATTCTTCAAGATCCCTTCAGCATTGAAGATGTTGCACAGACACTTTGCTCAGTTGTGTAAGGATGAGGTACCTTTGGGTATTAAAAGAATGCCTGGTTTCCTTGCCCCTGTGGCTAGGCGTTAATAACCTACCTTTGAACACAGGGTAATCTGCTTAGCTTTGTTGACACAGATTCTGTTTACTGGGCAGGTGCGGTGAGGTGTTACTTTGGCCTCTAGGCAGTAAAACTGAGGTCAACAGGGCAATTCAGGAAGATCTGAAACTCCCAGTTTGAAGAAGGGGCACAGATGTCGACTTGATCATACATTTCTTTGGAAAATTTCTTTAATGTCATGGGTAAGATTATAGCTTGTTTCAACCTTATAGTTCACTTTTAGGATACCCTTGATTTGCAAGAAATGTGGCTGGAGAACCCATTGAGTCCAGGTGAAAATATTTCAGGTCCACTTCAGTTACTGGGGAAAAATGATGATTCCTTCCTGGCCTGAAGGAAGGAAGGTGGCCTCTTGCCAGCAACAGGAGAACCCTGTACAGGAATGAGAATGTTGCAATCCACAGGAGAAACATTGAATTTGAATACAAAATTTTTCTTCAGAGACAGAAATTTTATGCTTTTGGGGAATGCAGGAAAGGTCAATGACTCTGTGGTGCCCTTGACTCAAGATTCTTCTTTCTGGGTGAATTAGAATATCAGCAAGCAGCAAATGCAGATAGCAGAACAGTTCTAAAATGCTAGAGTATACTTGAAGAAATTTGAGACCAATTCATTTAACTCATTCCTGAACTTTAGGCACCTGCTGATTTATTTTCGATGGGACCTGAATTGGCTAAGACTTGAATAGAAACACCGAATATCTTAGAGTGAGTGGAATTGACCTTTCACACGACTAGTAATTCGGTGGTCAATACTAGCTGAAGAAGCACATGTTATTCTCAGTGTTATTATATTGTATACTGTGGTTCTATGTAGAACCAAGACCTATTTATACTCAGATGCGAAATCATCTGCCATTGTATACTCACAGATGGTCTGTAGCTGATGCTCTGTAAAATACATCTGATATATCCAGAATGGAAAGGGAAAATTTTAATAGGTATTTGATGAGAAATAAAAGCATATAAACTCCTTCTGTACATTTGGGCCACAGAGTAGTGGTAAATATGAGGCTGGCTCAGGAAATAAGAAGATGTGGAAACATCACATGATAAGAGAGAAAGACACAAACTCCTGCCCCACATAAATGAGCATTCTTATTTCCTCAGTGACAGGCTTTTAAAATTCTTTTGCCATCATGGGCAAAGAAGGACTATGTTTTGTCTTCTCTGGGAGAGAACTTGAAGTTCTAAGCCAATCTCCATTGCAGGGAACATTGGAACTTCTCTTTGGCTTGACAATGAGGGCTCTTGTGGCTCTGAAGATTAAGACGAAAGGGCCCGAGGCTCCCTACTTTCAGATCTAAGTACTCTGAAGGTCCTGTCCATAGGAAAACCTGAGGTTCCTTTGTTCATATTGGTATGTTCTGGAAGCCTTCTGGAGGAGAAGGTAAGAACCAGCCTCTGTGAGTATGTATACTGCTTCTGTTAATCTGATGTGAGGGATTCAATGGCAAACATTTAGTAAACAAAGGTCTAAAATGCAGAAGAAAAAATCCAAAATATTCAGTATCTGAGAATTTCTTCTGCTGAACACATTCAGATTTCCACAAATGCCAGCCTCTCTAAAGTGATTACGATAACTGCCTGATTTTCTAAAGGTCCTGAGTTTAATTCCCAGCAACCAAATCATGGTTGTTATGAGTTCGGTAATGAGATATGGTACACAATCCTGGCCTTCAGGCATGCAGGCAGGTATAATAGTCCTTTTTTTGCAAAGGGATATATTGAGACTGCATGGCACCGAACATGGGAATATCTATGGCTTTAAGAGTGAAGTGGACGTGGTGGTATCCTATTTATTGAAAGAAGGGTCTGTTTTCGGCATGACAAGGTGAAGATTCCCAGGTTCACGGTAGTTCACACGTCATCTATGTCTGAAATTTTTTTAGAAAAGAGAGTAATGTGGCACAACCTTTGGAAATGGTGAATATATATTATAGGCATTTGTGTAAAGGTAAGATGCCAGTGTTTAAGAACATTGTCACTCTAGAAAAGAGGAGGGATATAAGTGTAAATATCACTGAGTTCTCTGGTTTCCTTTGCCTCAAATGCCCAGATTCTGCATTTCTTATGTAAAGGTATCCATATGCATTTGGAATAATTGTAGTAAATAGTATTTGTCACCTATTTATTTATTTATTTTTCTTTTCTCATGACATAGAGTCTCACTATTTTACGTCACAAATTCTGTGGTATCACCAGTAGAACACTTATGGAATTTGCATTTCCTGAAAGTCCAATTATTCACTCTAGTGTGAAGTCTAACTCCTTTTACCAGAGATATAGTTATGTCCCGATGATGCTTGTAGCTTTGGCAGTGCCTGATAATACTATGGTGTTCAATACAAAAATATTTCTTTCAGTTTGCTGAAAAAGAAGGAGTGATAGATATCCATTGATGATGGTGAGTAAAGTGCCAGACCTAAGCAACACAAGGAAGAGTCGGAATAAGGAAATAGAGAAGATTGAACAGCTTACAATAGCATGGTCAGTCAGGTGTGACATCTTGACAGGCTAGGATACCTGAGCCTGCACTTGACACTCAGGCTGGAGAAAGATGGTGTTCTCCTTTCAATGGCTCTCTTAGATCATAATCTGATAATTGAATGAATAATTCCCCAGAGCCCACCATATCCCCTGATTTTTCCAGTGAGACTTTTCAGCTGGAAGTGGTAAAACACACCAAACTGGCATCTGAGAATGCTGGGTCTGAAGCTAAAGCAGAAATATAACTTTTTTCGGTTTTGGGAGACAGGGTTGCTCTGTGTTTCTTGGAGCCTGTCCTTTTTTGACTGGCCTTGCAGACCAGGCTGGTCTGACTCAAAGAAATCCACTTGCCTCTGCCTCCCGAGTGCTGGGGTGAAGGTATGCACTCATAAATTGCCCTACAGGCAGAAATACATCTAAGCATCAAAAAACAGTGAGTACTTAATGTGCAGCTGGATTGGGTAATCAAGATATCTTGACCAGGATCCTGGTATGCCTCACTATTTTTAAATCGACTTTGATTATGCGGACAACAATAGGATGATTTCCTGGCTGTCTTAAGGTCATGGATGACGCAGCTAAAGTTTCAACAGGGTCGGGTGAGGTCAACTTTAACAAAACGCATGCCATAGAATGACTTGTCTAATAGCCTTGGGAAGGTAAAACATCCAGTGTCCATGAGTTGCTGTAGCAAGAGAGGAAAAGTCACACATGCTTGGATATGAGCACAGTCTCAACGAGAAGTAAAAGTGATTGGCAGGAAGGTCCGTGTGGCATTCAGAAGGTGGCTATATTTATTTGTTAGTCACTACCCCTGTCATTTTTTGATATTGTTTTCAAACTTGAACATCATAGAACTGTAATCACTGTGATGAAGCCCAAACCCTCAAAAATACAGTATGAAGTGATCAGTTGAAGTACCCAGAAAATGACTATCCCATATACATACATATATTCATATGCATATCTGTAAATAACTGTGTAATATGTATATATGTATATATATAAATATATATATATATGTATATATATATATATGTATATATATATATATACAGCAAGTACACAAGGAACATGAATACTTTTTTCAGACACATATGTATATATGTTCAAAGTTTCATTGTGGTAAGATATTAAGATAATCAGTAGCAGTTATACCACTGACTATGCAGATATCCAAACACACATTTCTCAGCAATGAAAATCAGTGTGAGCAATGTGTCCTGAAATCAAAAACCACTCAACCTGTATGGAACTCCATAGCTATAGAAAGCAAAGTTTAAATACTTCCACTGAAACAGGTGTGTGATCTCCCAAAGATCTTGGATTTAGATAAAAAGGCCTTGAAAATCAAGGTTGTAGATTTCTATACAGCATGCCAGCTGTCACTGACAACCTGTTTAATCACTCACAGGGGTTTTCTCTCTGTTTCAACTCTTGAATGCCATAAACCTACCATATAAGCTTTTGATTGGGATTTTCTTTTTTGCAGAGTATATACTGTCTCTTATTTAAAGTTTTGTATTCCTGTAATTATAGCTATTTTGCTTTCAAACATTCCTCTTAGCCTATATTGTCTACCTTTATGCAAAACAAATATGCAAACATAACACATCAACTGAGAATCTCTATGTGTAAATGTATGATGGATATAAGAAAGTGATACAAAAATATGATGAGATAATTAGCTGTGACAGATGGCTCAGTAGTTGCGTGGCTCACCTGCCTTACCCGGGCTCCAGTTCAATTCTGGCAAAACAGGTGCTCACAAGGCATTAACAGGTCTGCTTGTTGTCTGGCTACTGGCTCATTGCACACAAAAACTGGAATATTGGTATCTACAAATAAAAATGATAATCATTTTTTAAAAGAAATGAAGAGATATAACTGTTTTTATGTAATCAGCAATAGACAATAATTTCACAATAAAGGGGCTTTTGGATGAGGTTTACTACACCTTCTCAAAGGCCTGAAATGCTCTGAGATGGAAAAAGTGGCAAATAGTGGGGCCATGGAAGTGGAGCATTGTCCTTAGCTCCTAAAAAAGCAGATCATGAGTATTTCTGATATGTGATAGTATGAATAAACACCCTAGAATCTATAAAATTTCTCAAGATAGAACACTTTCATAATGAACTTCACGAGATAAATTAGGTTAAAGAAAGGGAATATAAGGGAAGTTTTAAAAATTTTAAGGAGAATGTGGAAACAAATGACTAAGACAATGGCACAGGGAATATATTAGATAATAGAAAAGCGACCCAATGCTCCTGAAGCACTATTCTCTGTGTAGCCAAAGTGAAACAGAAATTCTTCACGAAAATCGGAGATATAGCACTAAAATAAATAAACAAAAGCCATCCAGTAAGAAAAAAACAATTAAAATTGGTAGAAAACGTGCAACAAGCAGCAAAAGTTTTTCTACGAGTATACTGCCTCTTGGCTGATATCTTCAAATTTATGCTTTGTCAGTGTCAAATTGCTCAAAAAGATGACCTTTCATTGAACAAACCATGGCTTCACAAAATTATTCTTTCTGTAATTATTGCAGACTGCTTTAGAATGTGTAAAGGGAATGTGAAGTGAGCCACTAGCCATATTGTTACTTCAGAGAAATTAAATGACTTGCCCAAACAAACAAATATGTATATTTTATCGCGCCCAACATCTAAACCCAGGAGAAATCAATTGCTTAAGGCCACATAATGGAGTATTAGGAGTGCACCTGAGCTCTGCGTTCTGAACTGGGTGAATATAAACAAAAGCAGATAAAAAAGATTTAGAAAACAACTTGATTTTCGTGCCGGAAGAACATTATTTCACCACACATGGGGTATATAGAAAGTCTGGCAGTTAAAGCACACAGTACCCGAGTGGCAGCTGTCCCCAGATTTTAAATAATGCTTCGAGAGCTGTAGGCTTGAATGGATAATTGAAAGGCTACACAGGCTGTGTCCCCAATTGTCTCTGCCGGTGGTTCTGCATTCCACTAGCCAGGCAAAAACATCCAAGCCGGAAACAGGAGGGCAACTGAATCCTCTCTTCATTTGGGTCAAGAGACAGGTAGCCCTGGTGCTCTACTTCAGCAAACTTGTGACATGGACTATACATTCACAAAATATAGTACTAAGGAGTAACTACTATTAAACAAGACTAGAGATGCATTTCAGCATGCAGTGACGATTTCCTCCGGGACAGTTGTCACCAATTTACTAGAAAATCCCTCGGTGATGGGGTCATCCTTAAAGAGGGAGAATAGTACTTCGCAATATCAGGTCCAGATGATATCCCTCTGTTCTATTCAAGCACCATTTCTTATTATTTCCTGTTGCGTGGCCAGTGATTCCTGGCAAATCCTACAGTCTCTAAGAAGGAAATATCTGGACCACTTTTTTCTCATTCAATATATGAGTCTCCAACCAAACCTAACTGAAAGCACTTCGGACAGCAAGAACAGCTCTAGCTTTAAGAGTGTTCCAGCAAAGCCCCCAAGCAACCCCTTTTATTTCCCAATCATACGGTATCTTCAATTGTCTTGTATCCTGTCACCAGAGTGGGTAATGGACTACCTAGCACACCTTTTGACCCCACTTGAAGAAGAGAGGTCCAGGGCACTTCTCCTCAACTGTAGAAAGCTCGGATGTTTGCCCACAGTGCAATACAGAAATCACCTAGGGATCTGAGCCAGTTGGGGAATCGACATTTGCTTTTCCCTGAGACATCCAACCACGTGCAGTTCGTCAGCTCTGTTCGATTTCTTTCGATGCCAAATTCCTCACTTCTGGGTACTGTACTCTCTTTGGGTTACCAGACGCATTCACAGTTCTTTTGTGAAGAGAGAGCCCTTCTCTTACTTGATAATTTCTTGGGTTGCCGCCATCTATTGTCACTATTGTCACACATTCATAGCCCACTGTTAGGTATTTTTCTTTTACTTTAAACTACTTCGATTGTCTTAATGGCTAAACATCTGAGCAGAGGCCAGGCTTAGCCTCACCTGGTCCATCACACTTCTGACCAGAGACCATAGTTTTTCCTGTTTCCCAGTCTCGGGACCCACTTCAGCGGACCCTGGTCCAGGGTCCCCCCACTCTGGGTCCCCAATGCGGACAAGATGAAAATCCATCTCCACGGGGAAGTGCTTTTTGCCTCATATGCCTGGAACTCCTTTCACAGGCCGATGGCCTGGGACCTGATTTTGCCCTCCCATGATTATATAGGAGACACCCCAATGTGAGACTGCCAAGGGACTCCCTAAAAGTTTCCTTTAAATCAAGATGGCTTTAAATGTCCTCCACTACAAAATGGTCTCAAATTTTCTGTTAAAGGCACAATGTGACCGAGATCCTATCACTACTCCCTAAGTGAGCCTCACACTACCTCTATGCATACCCCAGCAGAAAAACAAAAACTGCTCACACCTACATCAGGGATTCCTGTGGTGAAGCTTCTGCTGCTATTTTCGAGGGGGCCTCTAGAGATTTGGCACATATCTAAAGCAAGAAATGCATGCAGACCTCTTAAGTCTACTTCATGCCTAGCTGTAAATTCTCTCAATATGGCTGACAAAAGTCTCTAGCACCTGCATCAAACGAATTCCTAGGATCTGAGTCATTCCATATTTGTCAAGAGGAATTCAGAATTGTTCACACTAAGAGATGTGGGTCAAAGACCCATTGTCTTCAAAAAGGAAATTCAAACTAATCCAGATATGAAAATGGGAAATGGATATTCTCACTATAGCAAAAAAGAGAAGGACATAATATCCTTCTGAGTAAGGTGAGAATTTCAGTGTCCTAAGGCTAAAAGGGCTCTAAATTCTTATCCTGCCAATCAAAAGTACCTTCTCGATCTAAGTAGTTCAAAAACAAAATAGCCAAAGATATGCTGGGCAGTAGTTCAAGTGAGCCATACATTGCTTGACAACTAAGCAAAGTAAGAAGACAGTGAAGCAGTCTTCCTTTTCTACAGGAGCTTCCTCTGAAGTCCTTTCCCATGTGTAGGAGAGCTCTCTTGGAAATATCTACATATACACAAAGATTTAGAACCTGGACAGTATTGTTTTACTGAGTTTCTACTATATGGGTAAGTATAGTGAGACTGTGGAACAGGACACATGTGCAGAAGGAGTTTAAGACTCAGCTCCCTTCTTTGAAATGGTTCCTCGGTTGTGACATTACAGATACAAGAATTTGTAGCAATTTTCTCCATCGAGATGTAGGTGATTCCTTAGAACGCCACCTATGCCACAAACAAACAGGAGACTCTACCATTCTTACAGGAGGCTGTGGAATTTTTCTTATCTCTCAAGTGTATCAACAATCTGTCACAACTACATAAGAGGCACAGCAGGCGGGTTGCTTCACCTGGGAAGCAAAGACATATTAGTATTTCCACATTTTCTCGTAAGTGGACTAGCAGAACGTTCAATACATACTCCAAAGGATTTGAGTTCTACCTTGGTGATCCTAAGTGCTTCTGGAACCTGTTTTGACCCATCAAACTGCTCTCAGAACCTGAAGACATTCCATACATAAAAGAAGCTTTATTCTTCATCACACTGTGGTAGAAAGTGTTCCTAAAACTCTCACATTTACACCTGTATGACCTCCAGTAACTTCCTTTAGCTGATCATGCAGATTTGTAGATCTACAACTCTATGCATAGAAAACTGAGGAGGATAACACACTTCATACAGACTCCCTGCTGAAATATTCTGTTATTTGTAGTAATTTAGAAAATACGTACATGTACACCTTCTGATAGAGTATGTATTCCTCTCTTCTGAGTATCAGAGCTTCCTCAAGAACTCACCATGTCCTTATGGTAAGACACTTTACCATCCTCCTCAACTAAGGTAAGTGATATTTTGGCATATCCTTTCAGAAGGGAAATAGTAAAAAAGTTCCTCCACCGGAGTGGACCCTGGATATTCAATTTCAAACCTAAAATATGCTGGCAGATGAGCTTCTTATTAAGGGGCTTGGGAACTTCTCATATATGAGGAAGGCAAGTCTCATAACTCTCCATCCTTTAAAAAGTGGTATGTGCATTCTTATAATTGCTCTGAAAGAAATATTTCATCACTATGATACCTTTATGTAGTAACTTATTCTTTCGATATTTGTATTACAAAGTCTCAGCAATATTCCCGAGATTCGGAAAGCACTGCTGGAACATTACAATTCATCCTAAGGGCCTTCATAGAATAGTCTCCATATTAATCCTAAGAGGTTCAACGGGCCTTAGCTGTCTGTCCTAAAAAGTATCTCCAGGTACATATTACCATCTGTCCTTAGTATTCAGGGGATACTTCTCGATCTCTGTCACACAGGTTCTATAGTAAATCTAACTCTGTAATTCCAAGATGATCTTGTCTGAATTCTAAATCTTCCTTGGGAATTTTAAAATCTTCCTTACTCGCCAAAGGAAATGGTCTGAATGGAGCCAAATGTAAATAAAATCATTTTGAATACGTGCCACTTAGTAGGAAGAGGACCAGACATCTCCATTATGTCCTCCGAAAACCATCTAAAGATCTCGTATCTTCCGCTTTCTTGTTGCAGCACTACTTTCCCATCCACCACGGCGCCCCAATATCATCAATACTAAGCAGGGCCTAGAATCTCATCATTCCTGCAGTTTTCTTGAACACTTCACCACATTCGCCCTAGAGACTCTCATATTGTTTCAGGCTGCCCAGGGAGCAAAAAGAATACTTGCCATCTGCCATGCCTTCAGGAAAATTTCCACCTTCACAAGTGATTCAGGACATTTGCCTCTACTGGTAGATAAGGAAGATTTTTTACCAGAATAAAGGGATTGTAGAACATGTCCTCCTGCTCAGGCTCTTTGAAACTTCCATGCTCACCCAGGTGCCTTTGGCAAAAGCCCGTTGTCCATAAATACACCCTGGATCTTCCATAACTACCTCGAGGGAATACTGATACTTCCCACCCAGCACTGTATCGGCAAATATCTCTACTGATTCTACAAATGAATATTTGGAAAATTCCCCTTGTACTCTTTGAGCCCTGAGCACTTACCTTTGGTTCCAAGGCTCATGGTCTTTCAACACTGTCACAGGAAACCCTCCCCATTCTTTCCAGTTCATGGAACTCTAGAATTACCTCAATATGGCTCAGGTCTGTACCATCAATGCCATCTCTACAAGGGCTTCACAAAGTTCTCACCCTTGTGAAGGCAGCAGGACAGCCTCAGCCTCTGTCCATGACTATGTGCACATTTCCTCTCTGCACAACAGCAGCCTATATATAAAATTATAAGTCCACATACAATCACACTTGTCTTATCTGGATGATCTGTCACCTTTCATATCTTCCTTAGGTAATCTGGGACTATTGTCCTTCTGTGGAAATAGATTGTAATATTCACAACACGGAATATCCACAACAATTGAAAGGAATATCTCAGGATTTCCAGGATCTTTGATATTGAACACGATCCTGTTTTAATTTCCTTTCCCGCACATTGGAATCTCAGACATATGCCATCTGCCTAAGCAGAAGATGTGACTTTCATTATCTGCCAAAACTCAGCACCGAAATGTCTGGACATTGAACAAGGAATCTCTCCACAATCGAAAGTAGCAAATTAAAGCTCTGGAAACCCAATTATTTTCTCCAAAAGTGGGCTACCAGAAACTTCAGTGTGCACAATATGCTTTGTGAACATTTGCCACCTAGTGAAGAAGCTTTTAACATTTATCAACCCACCAGAGACTCAAGAATGTATGGAAATTTTCACTAAGTCTCTTGAAATTTTGTCATCTAACCTGGCAAACATAAAAATTCTCTTCTCAAGCAACAGTGGTCTGAAATCTCTCTATCTGGTTCAAGGTTCTGGATGACTCAAATGGAGAAACAGCGACAAAGCCTGCAACAACATTCTATATATAGAGGCGGTCTCTGATTAATCACTGTCTACTCCAATGGTCCAAGAACACTTAGTACGCTTAAAAGGAAATTTGGAAATCTTGTCAATCACAAGGAGGGGAGACAAAAATCTTGATACCTTTGGATAAAATTATGCTGAAATGTTCCAAATATTTCAGAGGGTCTAGGGGCTTTATCATCTGGTCTGGAGTATCTGAGACATTCCTCATTAGCAAAATGCTTCACAAGAGATCTCAATGCCGAAGTGCTGTGGGAATCTTCTCTCTGCCACTGGAACTCTAAGAACTTCATTTGCCCAAAAGTCTTTGGATAACTTTTGCCTGAAAAGTGTTTAGGAAATACTATTATCTTCCCAAGGGGGCTTTGAAATATTTCTCATCCCTCGAAAAGGGAGAATTAAAAGTGTTTCATCTCCTGAAAGTTCAACAAAAATCTCCTACTCCTTTACAGGGGCCTTTGAGAATCATCTTCATGATCCAAGTCCTCACAATAATCTACTCTGCGTACAATGGATGCCTTAGACCAGTCCAAATTGACTTGGTATCTAAGTGATCTTTTTCGGTTAACTCCAAAGGCTGGAGGAAAATTATCAAGGGAACATATTTCTTGCGACCTTCCCATAGACCTCTAGAAATCCTAGATCATTTGTGCTGTCTGCTGAAGGACCTCATGATCTGTCCATATCAGCACATCGCGATGCTTGATTCTTACCATCTATGGAAGGAATTCCGGAGGAATTTTGGGAAGAGTATTTTTCAGGGCTCATGGAACCATCAGAATCAGAACATAGAAAGTTGGGTATGTGTCATGGTCATGGGAAATGGCGTGTGTGGAGAGATTTCTCCATTCGAGAAACCAGCCAACTCAACCTCCATTGACTCCACATTTACCTCTTTCATCACAGAGGTTTTGAACCCTTCCTTTATGTGACTGGAAGCTCTAGCTTGCATTCCACAAAGAAGATGCAAAAACACACTGACTCTATAACACATGCACAAGAATATTGTTTATCTACTTCCAAAGCCTTAGAACATTTTGTAACTACACAAGGGCCTCTGCAAATTAGCGCACCTAACAAACAGACTGTACTTTGGACATCTAGAGGCAGCAGATGTGAGAACATTCCACTTTTGTCTAAACATTAGGAAAAGCAACCTAAATATTCTAAATATTCTTTGATCTTCATCTGTCCAATGGATAGAAATCTCAAAGAATATTCTTTCTCTGTTGCTTCAGGATCTGAGGACATTTTTCATTTGCTCCAGAGCCTTTATGAATTTTCCTCCCCACAAATGCAACCTGCAGCTTCCCATGTCTTTAAGAGGTGGGTGTGGATCTTTGCTACTCTGCATGGGGAAGTGAACTTGGACAGACACCATATGATCATGGTTCCTCTCTGGCATCACTGGTCAATGACTTGGATTCTGGGGTACCCTTCCTCTATGCTGTGAAGTACTATACTATCAAGCTATCCACATCGTAATCTATGACCAAACATATGCTTCTTGACTCTTCCCTGAAGCCTTCAACATCTAAAATATCATGACAAAGCTGGAGGTGGGAATTTCGGGCCAGCGGGCCATGGATATTCTTGTATATTTCTCAGTCTGATCAAAGGACTGCAGAAACACCAAGTTTGGAGAAGGGGTTCTAGAAAACATATCAGCTGTCACAAAGAATCAAATAAAAACTCATCCTTGTTCCCAGGAGGCTAATATGTCTTTCTATCTGACCAAGATCATTCATTTCATTCATCACATGTGAAAAGGTTTGCTGATGCCCACCTGTCTGAGATCAGCAAACCTAAAGAATCATTGTCATCCCTCAAAAGATAGGATAAAATATCACCTGCATCTTGAAGTTACTGTTCAGATGCAGGAACCATTCTATACCTAGGCCCTCAACACACTTTGCAACTCAGTCAAAAAGCCCTGAAACTTCTCTCTACATTTGCTCACTGTGTCTTATTGCATTCTTCCTAAGTGGGCAGAGATTGAGACTGTAGCACTTTGCACATTATCTCCAGCGTACCTGGAAACAATCCAATTCACACAACAGGAATTAGAATACTTTTCAAGTAGAACATGGTAAAAGAACATGTTTCAACAGCCTCAGGTAGAAAGTTCAGAAGAAAAATGGGCTCACCAATGGAGTGTGATGTCATTTTATTATCTGACCGTAGTTTTCAAGAACGCTTCCATAATCTGGTGTATGGTATTCAGCAACTTTGCGATTTCTGTCTCTGGCGGCCTGAGCAGGCAGGTTTAAATTGATCAGAAGCATTGTTGGATCCTAAAATTTTACAAGAGTCTCAAGAACATTCCTAATCTTCTGAATATGTTATGGGGAATTCAAGTCCCTGGAGAGTATTCACAGATATATTCTAGCTGGCAAAGCCTGTGGGGAAACCTTTTACAACACTTTCTGGGACTCTCGAAGGGCTTTGGTCTCAACACCATCTGCTCCACAACCTCTGAATCCTAAAATATTACTTAGAGTACGTGACTTCCAGAACTTCTCTGAACTGACCAACGTGTAGGTGGACCCAGACAACCTTCTCACAAAATACTCTGTGTTGTGTTGTCACTGCACAAGGGACCAGGCCTTTAAGTGTGTTCCTCAAGGAATGAGACAGACTCTACGAAAAAGATATGGTGTGAGCAGTGTTTTTTAGCACAGGGCATTTTACGATCACCACCATGTACACAGCATGTGAGCGACAGGCAGGATGGCCGCCATTACAAGATGGTTCATCCTGCCAGCCGAGGAAAGCCAGTACCACCATCTCAAGAATGCTCAGCATCCTCAATGCGCCGTACCTATCAGGAGCTTGGAGCATGTTGCCAAGACACTTTGACAAACAGGCAGCCTGTAATGCACTTCAGTTCTGATATTAAGCAATTGCAGAGTGTGGAGGCGCTCAGAACTCAGAGAAGCCTGCATCATGCCTTCCCCCCTTCAAACAAGAGGCTCTAGTAAAATTGTGATTTGCAAGAATCCTCGCCTGGTGGCTGTTCTTTCCTTTGCTGTTCATGGAGTTCGCCACAAGTAATATCACCAGTTCGACAATCTACACTATATGACCATAAACTATCAGAAAATATTACCATCGACCAAAAGGACTCCCCGCCTGTCTCCTAAAGAATCCCTGTTACTCGCCCGATATCTAGGGCAACAGGACTCTTGAGAATTTGCAATCTGATTGTGAACTTACAAAACTTCTTTTCCAATCACTGTAAGCTCAGACATTCCCTCTATTGGTCCAAGGTCCTCTGCAGAGTCAAATACCATCTGTTTGTGAGACTCCTGACCTCAATCTTTAACCAAGGAATTCAAAAGGCTTTGCTGTCTTCCCCAGGTGCTGCAGAGAAACATCTATGCACCAGATGCCAAAAACCTCTCCAAACTACT
>CADCXT010005417.1:0-18255 GCA_902806775.1 Microtus agrestis | reverse complement strand
GATAAAGCATATATCGGGGACTTAACAGCACACCTGAAAGCTTTAGAAAAAAAAAGAAGAAGCAGACGTGCCCAGGAGGAGTAGAAGACTGGAAATAATCAAACTGAGGGCAGAAATCAACAAAATAGAAACACAGAAAACAGTCCAAAAAATCAATGAAACAAAAAGTTGGTTCTTGGAGAAAATCAATAAGATCGACAAACCCCTATCCAAACTAATTAAACAACAAAGAGAGAACACGTGAATAAATAAGATCAGAAAGGAAAAGGGGGGCATAACCACAGACACAGAGGAAATTCAGAGAATCATTAGATCTTACTACAAAAGCCTGTATGCCACAAAACTGGATTATAAAACACATATTCATACAACTATTTCCTAAATAATTCAGACTTCAATAGACACTGGTTTTAAAAACTGCCAAGGAATAACTGGAAAGAAGAAAGGAATGGAGAAAATGAAATAATTATATCATAATTAAAATGCATTTGATAAGTGAAATCTGTTCTTTGAAAATGTAGGGTAAGAAGACCACTCATCCACTGGTGCTGGAAATACAAACTTATATAGAGCCATTATGGAAAGCTATTTGGCTGTGTTTCAGAAAGCTGTTTAAAGATCTACCTCAAGATCCAACTAAACCACTCTTGGGCATATACAAACAATGCTGATTTACAGAAAATCAAAAAGTCTGAATCCAACACTTTTAATCTAAGAAATATTTATAGAGAAGGAAACTATAAGAATACTTACCTATGAAGCTACTGTGTCTCCTTGAGATAAGTGTGATCAAATGTTCGAAAATCAGCCCCTTTCTGCCATATACAGAAATGGTTGTGGAAAAAGTGAATACAAATAGGAAACTACTAATCAAGATAGTAAATACTCAAGAATACCTCATAAATTATGAGCAATTATATCAGGTCATTTGGACATATACTTAAAATATTTGAGTTCTAAAAGGTTTTTACAAAGTTTCTCATTTTTGAGGGAGAGTACAAAGTGAAATGGTGGTGAGTCAAGAGCATTATGGTTGAAACCACCTAGATTGTATTGATAGGATGAAAAGTGCCCTGATATTGGAAAGAATCCTAAGTTGGTTTGTTTGGGGACAGTGTTTACTGACACTCCAACTTGGGCTTCCAAAACTCAGGATTTTACTACTTTAGTTTACCAGGCAGCTATGAAAATTTTACCAACTAAAAACAGGCATGGAACTAGTAAAGTAGTATTCTATTTCTCAATCTTGAACTGATTAGAATCCTAAATGAAAACCATTATATAATTCATGAATGGCCCTATTATCAAATGCTGCTGAATTCAGAGATTGGTATTACTGAACTAAAAAATAGGCCCAAGGAGAGAAGACTAATGAACTCCAAGGTATAGTTCTTTTGCTGGTCTTCCTTTAGCCAAGAAGAGAAACAGGAAGTTGAGTTTTGTCATAATGATCCTGAATCTCCATGCTTACAGAACATGGGGAGAAGAGACTATCAATCTTATCAATTTGAGGTTTAAGGGAACATGGAAGATGCTTGAGCATGAGGAGTGTGGGAGGGAAGATGGGGAAGTAGGGAAATGATCTAATTATACTTATTTAAAATGCATAAAAAGAAAACATTTCCTTAAATGACATACTTAGGAAAGGAAGTCACAAAATGATTTGATGTTATGTCATTGTACTCATACAAATCACATTTTCACAAATCACATACAGAAGAGAATAAAATCATCTTTAATAAATGCATTAAGTGTACTCATGAGATATGATGAGATTTAGTTATTAAATTGAGTTAATATAATTTAGATTCAGAGAGTTATACTCAGTGTCTACCTTCTGAGGAAGAGTTGTGGCATATACTGAACTCTTGAGGTACAAACTCAAGGGTTTTAAAATGTCCCTTGATAGGGAAGAAGCACTTGGTACCAATCACTCCCTTTCACATTCCTTAAGAAAGGAACTAGAGCTCTGTCACACACACAGATTTTGGACAGAGGATGATGTGAAGGCACCCTTGCATATGGACTACTACAAAAGAGAGAAAGACTGTCTTTTTTCTGCAAGTATTTGAACTCATGGGATAAATAGTATATCCATAAACCTGTTTGATGACTTCAGATAGAGACTTCTCCAAAGTACCGTGCTTAGGTGGTCTTCTAGGATACTGGAATGTTTTGAATACATGATAAGTTTCAGATGCCTAGCAATGGCTTTGGAGAATCTTAAGAATCTCAGCTGCCAGAGCACACTATGTCATATTAGGAGAAAACCTGAATTTACAAACACTTGAGCGTGTGGACTACACAGTTCTCATGGCTCCATGATTATTATGAAAAAGACACAGAGATCATAATCAGTAGGTGAAACCTGATAGTCGAGTCTCATAAACAACAGACTGAAGCACAGGCATAATCACCTAATTCCTGTGAATAAGTACTTCCTAAGTTTTCCTCATGTCTGCCACACCGAACTGATATATGTAAGAGTTTTTACTTTCTTGTACTGAGGGACCATGTAGGATTGTTGGGCAACCTCAGCCTTGAGATACTCCCCTTCATCCATTGCTTTTTCTGATCAAGCTATCCCTTTGCCTGTCCCGTGGGATGTCGAGTTGATTAAAGTGCTTCTATTCCAAAAGTATTAAAATAATGAATTCACACCTGGTTATAATATGCCATTGGTATATATTTCATGCCTACATACAGTTTCAATCAACACTTTAACTCTTTTACTTACACTTTGCGTTTCCCCACAAGGGCATACTGCAGGGCACTCCATCTGAATTCATCCCTTAAGGTGTGATTAACACCTCTCCCCAATAAAAGTTCAACAATGTCTGGACAATCCCATTTAACTCCATACATGAGTATTGTTCTAGAATGACAGAGATGATTAAATTATTTAAACAATGACTTTATATATTTTACCAAATCACTATAAGACCTTCATGTGTATAACTGACCATTAACTAAGTATATGTAAGCACCTTAAAAACACAGAGTTAAGATTCATAAAGTATTTCCAAAGCTAAGAGGAGAAAACAAGCATGAAAGTTTGTTGCCCCCTTTTGGTAATTTATACAGCAGGATTCCTATTTTAAGTTGTTTGTGGTGACTAACTGTGTGAAGATTTTTTCTCAGAAACATAGAAAGATTTATATGAAAAATGTCATTTCTTTTTTTAGTCTAATTCACTGTCAAATAAGGAATTTCCACTTGCATAAAAATAGTAATATAATTATCAAATAACTTTAATGGTAAACATAGTGAGTGTTTTCAAATACTGACACTAATATCATGCAACATAACTTTATAACTACAATTCATGTTGCTCACCACCAGAAAGCATTTGGAATTTTAAAAGTTTTCAAAAGGCTTTGTGATTGCAAACTGGAAAAATTTGCAACTGATGTTGTATGTGTAAAATCTAATGCAACGTCAATCAAGTCATATAAGACCATATGGCAGTCAAAATAAAAAATTAAGTTAGGAAAACATTTCATTAAAATAGGGAATATGAACCTGACTATATATCATTTTTCCTATAATCATTTATTGAATAGATATTTTTCAGATATGTAACTGATTTTTTGATGACATTTTATAGTATATTTTATAATACTTTTGAAGTCAATGATTTTTACTATTCTAGACTACTTTTAAACACAGATAGTGATTTAAAAATCAAAATACAGTACCTTTGATGACCATCACGTACATGAATATTTGCCCCTTTAGTGATTAGATATTATGCAATGAGGAGTTTCCTTTTTTGGAGTGCTAGCATCAGAGGGGTAAGCCCATCCTGTAACAATATCAATCATTCACAATATTTCATATTCCACAACTGAACTAAAAATCATATACATAGCCCTGTGAACTTAATGTTTACCATAGACTTGACAGCAACTGTCTTTTCCTTCTCAGCTTTATGCACATTCTCATGTTCCTAAAGATTGCAATGCTCCAGCCCTGCCTACAGATGTCATATGTCCTCCAGCCCATTCCAAAGCTCATGTTAAACCCACAAACCTTTGATTTTTTTTCATTTTATTTTATTTATTTATTTTTTCTCCATTACCAGCTTTAATTGGGTGTGGGGCAATAGAACTATTCTTAGCACAATTATGGGTGTGGGGTTCCCTGCAGACTCCCCAGGGTGATGGTTCCTGTAATGATTATTAGGGGGAAACGGCTCCCAACGGATTCCCCCTTTCTCTTATATAAGGGCAGGTAGTTATTACGTGGAGAGCACCCGTCAAAGTCAACCATGGTGTCAGATCTAAAGGAGAAGGGACTGAGATAAGGAGAGACCCTCCTCTCGAGTGGAGAAGCAATTTGCCTCTCCTGGGAACACAGGGGTGCCTGATGATTCTTAGGTCAAGTGGGGACCAGGCCTTTTTACTTTCCCCCTTACCCATCCTAGGGTTCCCAGGGCCCTGTCTTAGGTAGGGGGATTATCCTGCCATAAGTTGCCCGTCCTTGGAGCTCCTCAAATAAAGGGCATCTAGCAGGATTAAAGTAAACAGATCACAGGGCACCCTGTCTTAGGCCATGTGGAGAGCGCCCTCATACCTGTACCATGCCATGTTGAGCCGGTTTCTACAACCTCTGTATGGTGTGCTATTCAGGCGAGGATCCACACTAACTCCCGTCATTGGGCCCCTGCGTCTATCATTAATGAAAAGACTGTGAGGAGCTCCTCAAAAAAAAAAAAAAGATATAATGATATAATTTTGGCACCCGTAACTCCACCTCCAGACAAGAAGAAAGGGCTTTTTCCCAACCCAGTATTCACCTTTTAGTCTGGCCTATGGTATGACCTCCTTCCTAAGTGCCTACTCCACATAAAGTTACGTGTGCTGCCTGCCAAAAAATTAGGGCAGTGTAAAAGGGATCAAAATCCAAAATTTTTAACATATGCATTAAAACCAAACACTTTACAACATGTGTCAAACTTCTCCCATTATCTATAAGCAGTTACAAATATCATTAGCTCAATTTCAGTAGGAGTACAATGGCATACATTGTTGTTATCAAATACCACCAGTTCCAGCCTCTGGGCAACAGTAACAGGAACCCCCAATTTTCCCCCTTCTTAAGTGAAGAGAGGTTAATATTTTAATTAAAATGAGCTCTGTGTCCCAAAGTTTAAAGCAGTCTGTAGCCACAAATCCAGCCTTACAGAAAGTAATAGAAGGAAAATCACAAACCAAGGAGTCCAACAAGGCCCACAATAACTCAGATATCTAGAGTCCCTGCACCAACACATCTCAAAGAAGGGAAACATACTTTCTAGAATTTTAAATGTACTTTTGGATCATAAATGACACAGAGTAACTGAAATCACACAAAATAAAAACAAAACTAAGGTTAGGCTGCTATATTCAAATTCTCTACAAGTCTTTCCTCCTCATTAACTTCAGCAAGAAAACTTAAGGGGAAAACTAAGGTCTTAAAATGAAAAATATATGTGCTACATTGTGTGAGAGTTTTCCTGGGAGACAGGACACACACCTCTCTGTGTCAGTACCATGGTCGTTGGCTTACAGCGCTGGCTTCTCTTGCAGAGGTCCCAACACATAAGTGGCTCACAACCATCTCTACCTACAGTTCCGGGGAATCTGACACCTTCTTCCCCTCTGAGGGTACATACTCAGAAGACATATTCTCACACTACAAATGCATCGTAATAATAAAATGATAAATATTTGAAAAATGCATATATGGAGTATATGTAGTACATTCATTAACACACATCAATATGTATAAATTTGTGTCACTTCCTGTACCTGTAATTGTATGTAAAGTGTGGTAAATCTAAAATCTAGTAAGGCAACAAAGACAGGATAATACTAAGTGGTGCAAAAGGACGTATGGGTCATGAAAGTGGAGAAAATAAGGCTATTTTTTCTAGCTTCAACTGACATAGATTTTTGCTTGTTTCATAGTGATGGATATGTGAATTCAAATATGTAATGAAGTAGCAAGAAACACTTTTATATTTCAAAAGAATCTAACAAGTGTTATTCCTAGGAGCCAGTGACCCTGTAAGCTGGGGTTTCTTTAAAATCTCACTGACCATTAGAGTAGTAGAAATCATACATAATCATACATACATAACTAGTCAATGAAAATGTTGTTCAGATCAACTAACTCAGAAAAACATGCTATAATTTTTTAAAAACTTTTATGTAGGAATGACTTTTGAAACCTGAATTTTCCTTTTTTTCTTCTCTTTAAAATTAAATCAAATAGTGATAGAATGCTATTAGAATATTATTTAATATGTAGTAATTTTCCATAAATTAAAGTGTGGGAAAATAGAAAAATGCATCTATCAGATATTCCTTAAGTCCTGGACTCCCTTTGTCACCTGAGAAATGAGACATGCGCTAGCTACTTCCATCTATGAGCTGACAGCCAAATCTCTCTCTCTCTCTCTCTCTCTCTCTCTCTCTCTCTCTCTCTCTCTCTCTCTCTCTCTCTCTCTCTGTGTGTGTGTGTGTGAAAATCTGATTTTTGTGGAGCAAAAATAATTCCAGTCCTGAAACCTTCTGGGACTGGTAAATTGCTGGTTATAAGGTCCTATATTACTGGGAACCTTTGTAACAAGAGGGATAGTCATAAGATAGAAGAGAAGAAGAATAAAGAAACATGGGTAAAAAGAACGTGTTGTGAGTAGATTTCTTAACCCTCAGATTTTAGTTCCTATCACTTATTGTGGTGTCTTTAATTGAATCCTATGAGGAATTCTTAAGAACTGGACACTTAAGGACCCCATTACATCTTCCCTCCCCCTCCCACCTGACCGACCCACTCCGTTCTGCCCCCTCTCATGGAAGATGCATGTGCTCTTCACACAGAGTTCATTTCTCTATCCCTAACTCCTCTGGATCTGTGGATTATAGATTGGTTTTCATTTCTTTAATAGCTATTATGCACATATGAGTAAATCCATACCATATTTATATTTCTGAGTCTGAGTTCCCTCACATAGGAAGGTTTTTTTTTCTGTTTCCATCCATTTGCATCTAAATATCATGGTGTCATTTTCAACAGCTAAGAAATACTCCTTTGTGCAAATGTACCACTTTTTGGCCAAAGAAGTTTTTTAATCATGTCCTTTGATCCTTGAAAGTTGCTATCACTTTGCCATTAGATAGAATGACAAACTTTCAGGAGGACAGTCTTCTTTCAGCCTCTATGTCTTCTTCCCTCATCTTCTACTTCCTGATGATTTAATGAGAATGCTCACTCCCCAGGGCTTTTATATTTGAATGCTTAGTCCCTGTAATGGACTGTTTGGGAAGGGTTAGTGTCTTTTGGAGGAAGCCTGTAAAAGGGGGTGAGTTTTGAAGTTTATGATGCCCATGCAAATCTCTCTCTCAGTCTCTCTTCCCCCTTTCCCTGTCTTGCTCATTCACTCAGCAGGCCTCCTGTGTATCAAAATGAAAAGATCTCAGCTATACTGCAGAGACGTGACAGGATATCTACTTCCTGACATAATGATCATAGACTGACTCTAAAACTGTAAGCAAGCCCCCAATTAAATCTATCCTGTCAGAAGAATTGCCTTGATCATGGTGGCTCTTCCCAGCATTAAAACAATAACTAAGATACTCACCAAGGACATCTTCTGTGCATAGAAATATATTAATGTTATCTGTTGAAATATGAGAATCACGTGGAAGTGACAAACGTCTTTATTTGTGATCACTTGTAAAAAACATGTGATGCTCTTCCTAAACTAAGCATCTTGGAAACAAAAACTGTCAATTCAGATATGCAGATTGCAGCCATGTAGGTTTGCTCTAGTCTTTCGGAAGCTTTCATTCTGTCCCTTTTTACTCATAGTTTCTTGGATTCCTATTGGCTTTCACCTCCTTTATGACATCATTGCCCCTATCAGCCAATCAGCACCAGATAGAGTTTTGAGGTTACCATGGAGCTTTGCTGACAAAACCTGTCTCAGTACGAGCATCTCTGATTGTGCACACATGTGACTTTTTGCTGTGAAATCTATGGCCCCATTATATCATCCCTTTATTCAGACCCTACTCCTTGTTTTCCCTGACTTGAAGATGTCAGATAAGATAAGAAACTTTAATATTGTCTAATTGTAAAGCTCCCTAAATGGGGATGCATCAAAATCATGTGAGACAAAAGGGAAAGTGCAGAACGACAGGCTGGTGCCCTAACTATGGTATTGGTTCTGACATCTCCTAGCAGGTTCCAGGGCTGGACTTCTTTTTGCTCCATAAAAATCAGATGAGGACCCCACAACCCTGCCCTGCCATTTGCTCGGACCAGTGCTGAAACCGGTTTTAAGCTCCTACACTAAGGCTACCCATCCAGAGCTTGCCGGGAGTGCCTGCCTTCCAGGCAGGTCTCAAGGTTCCCTGTAAGGGAGCTCGGGCACCTATAGAAGGTGCTCCAGGGCCTCCAGTGGTCTCCTGGACCCAGCGCCGCCTCCCAGGTCCTTTCTCTCGTCCCCGGATCTTTGGGCTACCAGGCGGCCCTGCCTAGGTGCTTTGGAGTTCCATCTGGATGGGTGCGTGTCTCCTATTCAGGGGCGGTGTGTCCCAGAAGCGAGCACAAACTCCCCTCCCCCAGCTCCTTCTGCAGGGCTGTCTTCCTTAGGCATGACCCAACCCCTCAGCACACCACCCCACAACCCTGCCCTGCCATTTGCTCGGACCAGTGCTGAAACCGGTTTTAAGCTCCTACACTAAGGCTACCCATCCAGAGGTAGCTGGGAGAGTCTGGCTTCCAGGCAGGTCTCAAGGTTCCCTGCAAGGGAGCTCGGGCACCTATAGAAGGTGCTCCAGGGCCTCCAGTGGTCTCCTGGACCAAGCGCCGCCTCTCACGTCCTTCTGCTGGTCTCCGGATCTCTGGGCTACCAAGTGGCCCTGCTTAGGTGCTGAGGAGTTCCATCTGGACTGGTGCTGAGGAGTTCCATCTGGACGGACTACCACCCAGAGTGGCGTCCGAGTTGTGGTGCTGAGGAGTTCCATCTGGACGGGTCAGTTCCTGCTTCTACACTGAAGAGATACACCCAGAGAGTCAGTCACAGCAAAGACTGGACCAAGACACCAGGCCTCTCCAGGCTCCATTTGAAGGAAGAGATGGGAAGGCGCCAATGCAAGAATTCCCCCAACAACCTGAAAGGCAACATGTCATCACCAGAATCCAGCATCCCGAAATAAGAAGAATTGTACACCCTACTCCAGAAGAATTAGAAGAAATCGACTGAAAAGTGAATTATATGAAAATAATAGAAGACCTTAAACAGGAGGTGAAAAACTGCCACAAACAATTAGAGATGACAAACAAAAAGGTAGAGGAAGTGAATAAATCACTCAAAGATACCCAAGAAATCCAAGAGAAACAAGAAAAGGCAATCAAACAGGTAAGAGAAGCGGTTCAAGATTGAAGAATGAAATGGAAGTAATGAAGAAAACACAAACCGAGGGAAGGATGGAGATGGAAAATCTGGGTAAATGAACGGGAAATACAGAGACAAGTACTACCAACAGAATACAAGAGATTGAAGAAAGAATCTCAGACGCTGAAGATA
This sequence comes from Microtus agrestis, assembly GCA_902806775.1. Lineage (NCBI taxonomy): Eukaryota > Metazoa > Chordata > Mammalia > Rodentia > Cricetidae > Microtus > Microtus agrestis. The sequence goes on along the minus strand of CADCXT010005417.1, from coordinate 8,675 downwards.
CCATAGAGAAAATAAACGTACTGGTCAAAGAAAACAGCAAATCCAACAAGCTCTCATCACAAAACGTTCAGGAAATCTGGGACACAATAAAAAGACCAAACCTAAGAATAATTGGAGTCGAAGAAGGAGAAGTGCAGCTCAACAGTCCAGAAAATATATTTAATAAAATTATAGAAGAAAACTTTCCCAACCTAAAGAAAGATATACCTATAAAGATTCAAGAAGCATACCGAACACCAAATAGCCTGGATCAAAAAAGAACATCCCTTCGCCATATAATAATCAAAACACAAAGCATACACAATAAAGAAAGAATATTAAGGGCTGCGAAGGCAAAAGGCCAAGTTACTTATAAAGGTAAACCTATCAGACTTACACCTGACTACTCTATGGAAACCATGAAAGCCAGAAGGTCCTGGATAGATGTACTTCAGAAGCTAAGAGAACATGGATGCAATCCCAGACTACTATACCCAGCCAAGCTTTCGTTCACTATAAATGGAGAAAACAAAATTTTCCAGGATAAAAACAAATTTAAACAATATGTAGCCACAAATCCAGCCTTACAGAAAGTATTAGAAGGAAAACCACAAACCAAGGAGCCCAATAATGACCACAATAACTCAAACATCAAGATTCCCTTCACCAATGCAACTCAAAGAAGGCAAACAAACTCTATGACTAAAAATCTGACCGGAGTTAACAACCACTGGTCATTAATATCCCTTAATGTCAATGGACTCAACTCACCTATAAAAAGGCACAGGCTAAGAGATTGGATACCCAAAGAGGATCCAACATTCTGCTGTTTACAAGAAACACACCTCAACCACAAAGACAGGCAACTACTTAGAGTAAAGCGATGGGAAAAGTTTTATCAAGCAAATGGTCCTAAGAAACAAGCAGGTGTGGCCATACTAATTTCTAACAAAGTTGACTTCAAACTTAAATCAATCAGAAGAGATGGAGAGGGACATTTTATACTCATAACAGGAACAATTCATCAGGATGAAGTCTCAATCCTGAATATCTATGCCCCTAATATAAAAGCACCCACATACATAAAAGAAACATTACTAAAACTCAAGGATGCCATCAAACCGCACACACTAATAGTAGGAGATTTCAACACTCCTCTTTCACCAATGGACAGGTCAATCAGACAGAAACCTAACAGAGAAATAAGAGAATTAATGGAGGTAATGAATCAAATGGATTTAACAGACATCTATAGATCATTCCACCCAAATGGGAAAGAATATACCTTCTTCTCTGCAGCTCATGGAACCTTCTCGAAAATTGACCACATCCTTGGTTACATAGCAAACTTACACAGTTACAAAAAATATTCGTAACCTCCTGTGTCTTATCAGATCACCATGGACTAAAGTTATAATTCAACAACAATGCTACCACCAGAAAGCCTACAAACTCATGGAAACTGAACAGTCAACTATGGACCCACACCTGGATCAAAGAAGAAATAAAGAAAGAAATTAAAGTCTTCCTTGAATTCAATGAAAATAAAGGAACTACCTACTCAAACTTATGGGACACTATGAAAGCAGTCCTGAGAGGAAAGTTCATAGCCCTCAGTGCCCACTTAAAGAAAACAGAGAAAGCACACATTGGAGACTTAACAGCCCACCTGAAAGCTCTAGAAAAAAAAGAAGCAGACTCACCTAGGAGGAGTAGAAGACTGGAAATAGTCAAAATGAGGGCAGAAATCAACAAAATAGAAACACAGAAAACAATCCAAAGAATCAATGAAACAAAAAGCTGGTTCCTGTCGAAAATCAACAAAATTGATAAACCCCTATCCAAACTAATCAAACGGCAGAGAGAGAATATGCAAATTAGTAAGATCAGAAATGAAAAGGGGGACATAACCACAGACATAGAGGAAATTCAGAGAATCATTAGATCTTACTACAAAAGCCTGTATGCCACAAAACTGGAAAATGTAAAAGAAATGGACACTTTTTTAGATAAATACCATATACCAAAGTTAAATCAGGACCAGGTGAACAATCTAAATCGACCTGTGAGTCGCGAAGAATTAGAAGCTGTTATCAAAAACCTCCCTACCAAAAAAAGCCCAGGAACAGATGGTTTCAATGCAGAATTCTACCAGAACTTCCAAGAAGACCTAATACCTATACTCCTTAATGTATTTCACAATATAAAAACCGAAGGGTCATTGCCAAATTCCATTTATGAATCTACAGTCACTCTGATACCAAAACCACACAAAGACTCAACCAAGAAAGAGAATTACAGGCCAATCTCACTCATGAACATCGACACAAAAATACTCAACAAAATACTGGCAAACCGTATCCAAGAACACATTAGAAAAATTATCCATTACGATCAAGTAGGCTTCATCCCAGAGATGCAAGGCTGGATCAACATATGAAAATCTATCAATGTAATCCATCATATAAATAAACTGAAAGAAAAAAACCATATGATCATTTCATTAGATGCTGAAAAATCTTTTGACAAAATTCAACATCCCTTTATGATAAAAGTCTTGGAGAGATTAGGGATACAAAGGTCATACCTAAATATAATAAAAGCTATTTACAGCAGACCCACAGCTAACATCAAATTAACGGAGAGAAACTCAAACCATCCCACTTAAATCAGGAACACGACAAGGCTGTCCACTCTCTCCATACCTCTTCAATATAGTGGTTGAAGTTTTAGCAATAGCAATAAGACAACATAAGGGGATAAAGGGGATTCAAATTGTAAAGGAAGAAGTTAATCTTTCGTTATTTGAAGATGATATGATATTGTACATAAGCAACCCCAAAAACTCCACCAAAGAAGTCCTACAGCTGATAAACATCTTTAGTAGTGTGGCCGGATACAAGATCAGCTCCAAAAAATCAGTTGCCCTCCTATACACAAAGGATATGGAAGCAGAGAGCGAAATAAGAGAAGCATTTCCTGTCATGATAGCCACAAACAGCATAAAATATCTTGGGGTAACTCTAACCAAAGAATTGAAAGATCTATTTGACAACAACTTTAAGGCATTGAAGAAAGAAATTGAAGAGGATACCAGAAAATGGGAGGATCTCCCGTGCTCTTGGATTGGGAGGATCAACATAGTAAAAATGGCAATCCTACCAAAGGCAATTTATAGATTCAATGCAATCCCCATCAAGATCCCATCAAAATTCTTCACTGACCATGAGAGGACAATAATCAACTTTATATGGAAAAACAAAAAAAAAACAGGATAGCCAAAACAATCTTATACAATAAAGGAACTTCTGGAGGCATTACCATCCCTGACTTCAAACTCTATTACAGAGCTTCAGTAATGAAAACAGTGTGGTATTGGCATAAAAACAGAGAAGTCGACCAATGGAATCATATAGAAGACCCGGATTTTAACCCACAAACCTATGAACACCTCATTTTTGATAAAGGTGCTAAAAGTATATAATGGAAGAAAGAAAGCATCTTCAACAAATGGTGCTGGCACAACTGGATGTCCACCTGTAGAAGAATGAAAATAGATCCATATCTATCACCATGCACAAAACTCAAGTCCAAATGGATCAAAGACCTCAATATCAATCTGAACACACTGAACCTGATAGAAGAGAAAGTGGGAAGTACCCTACAACAGATGGGCACAGGTGATTGCTTCCTAGGTATAACCCCAGCAGCACAGTCATTAAGGGCAACATTGAATAAATGGGACCTACTGAAACTGAGAAGCTTCTGTAAAGCAAAGGACACTGTCACTAAGACAAAAAGGTAACCCACTGACTGGGAGAAGATCTTCATCTACCCCGCAACAAACAATGGTCTGTCCTCCAAAATATATAAAGAACTCAAGCAACTAGACTTTAAAATGCTAATTAACCCAATTAAAAAATGGGGCACTGATCTGAAGAGAGAATTCTGAACAGAAGAAGTTCAAATGGCCAAAAGACACTTAAGGTCATGCTCAGCCTCCTTAGCGATCAGGGAAATGCAAATCAAAACAACATTGAGATATCATCTTACACCTGTCAGAATGGCTAAAATCAAAAACACCAATGATAGCCTTTGCTGGAGAGGCTGTGGAGAAAGGGGTACCCTTATCCATTGCTGGTGGGAATGCAAACTTGTGCAACCACTTTGGAAAGCAGTGTGGCGGTTTCTCAGGAAATTCGGGATCAACCTACCCATGGAGCCAGCAATGCCACTCTTGGGAATATACCCACGAGATGGCCGATCATATGACAAGGACATTTGTTCAACTATGTTCATAGCAGCATTATTTGTAATAGCCAGAACCTGGAAACAACCTAGATGCCCTTCAATGGAAGAATGGATGAAGAAAGTGTGGAATATATACACATTAGAATACTACTCAGCGGTAAAAAACAATGACTTTGTAAATTTTGCATGCAAATGGATGGAAATAGAAAACACTATCCTGAGTGAGGCAACCCAGACCCCAAAAGATGAACATGGGATGTATTCACTCATAATTGGTTTCTAGAGATAAATAAAGAACCTTCATCTGGCGATGGATGGAGATAGAGACAGAGACCCACGCTGGAGCACCGGACTGAGCTCCCAATGTTCCAATGAGGAGCAGAAGGAGGGAGAATATGAGCAAAGAAGTCAGGACGACAAGGGGTGCACCCCCCACGGAGACAGTGGGGCTGATCCATTGGGAGCTCACCAAGGCCAGCTGGACTGTGACTGAAAAAGCATGGGATAAAACCGGACTCTCTGAATTTGGTGGACAATGAGAGCTGCTGAGAAGCCAAGGACAATGGCACCGGGTTTTGATCCTACTTCATGTTCTGGCTTTGTGGGAGCCTAGCCAGTTTGGATGTTCACCTTCCTAGACCAGGATTGAGGGGGGGAGGACTTTGAACTTTCCACAAAGCAGGGAACCCTGACTGCTTTTCAATCTGGAGAGGGAGGGGGCGGAGGAGGGAAGGGAGAGGAGTGGGAGGGGGGAAATGGGAGGTGGGGAGGAGGCAGAAATTTATTTTTTTTCCAATAAAAAAGAATATTACACATACATAAAAAAACTAATTTACTCACGAGAACAAATGATGACAGGTAGACCACATACAGTCTTGATGTGTGAGTGTCATATCAATCTCTTGATTTCATTGGCTAAGCAATAAATAAACTGCTTGGTCCCATTGGTTAGAACATAGGTGGGTGGAGTAAACAGAAGAAAATGCTGAGAGGAAGAGGAAGTGAGGTCAGAAAGCATGTAGCTCCACTCAGTGCCAGACGCCTCAGAGAGAGACACCATGCTCCTGTCTTGCTGGCAGACAGGATAGCTCTGCTCTCTGAGGGACTCTCGATGAAGCTCAGAACCAAGATGGACGTAGGCTAGAATCTTCCCGGTAAGCGCACCTCATGGTGCTACATAGATGATTAGAAATGGGTTAAGAGGTTGAAGCTAATGGGCCAAGCAGTGCTTAAAAGAATACAGTGTCCATGTAATTATTTCGGGTAAAGCTAGCCCTGCAAGCGGTTGGTGTGTTGGGGACGCAGCCCCGCCGCTGCTATTTCAACAGATGGCACCCATGTGGGCAACTGAATCCACTGAAACCCCGAGAAAGCTTGGGAAAGAATAAAGCATGTTTGTTTTCTTGGTAGCAGCAGTTTCTCGGGTCTGCTCTGCTTGCTAGAGGCAATCAAGCGCTCTCTGCTAAGAGAGGCTTCCTGACTCAGCTTCAGCTGCAAAGCCTTGCAGCTCTTTTAAGAGGTCATGCCACGAAACACTTAAATGTTGTTGGCAAAAAGCTGAACACATGCTTTTTGGTTTTCAGCCGTAGCAGGAAAAAAGCTGCGCAGTTTAATAATGCCGGCTTTCTGGGCTGTCCTGCCAGGGAAAACTCTCACTCTTTTACGCAGGCGGTTTGTGTGGTTTGCAAGCACAGGCTGCTGAAGCTCGCTTGCTGGCAGGGACCTTGAAACACTGTAGAGTTGTGGCACTGAAGGCGGCTCTGGCCGGTACCTCAGCCAAGAGGCTGGAAAGCTAAGGAATGGACTGGATCTAGCTGGCAAAGCCACAGCTTTAATCCTACCCATATTGCTCTGTAATTTAAAGGCTCCTGTGGTCAGAAAAAGAGAGATATACAGTAAAGAGAGATTCAAAGACAAAGAAAATTTCTAAATGGTTTACAGTGTGTTAAAAATATACGAAGCTAAAAGTTTAAAGTTCTTAAAAATAAAAAAGGAAGAAAGAAAGTAGTTGGGTGTGGTAGTACACACCTTTAATCCCGACACTTGGGAGGCAGAGGGAGATTGACCTCTGTGACTTCAAGGTGTGGTAGCACACGCCTTTAATCCCAGTGCCTGGGAGGCAGAGACGGGCGGATCTCTGAGATTTCAAGGACAGCCTGGTCTACAGAGTTATTCCAGGACAAAGATACAGAGAATATAAAATAAAAGTAAAAGTAAACGAAATAGAGGTTAAAATAAAGCGTACAAAGATGGAAAATACACAGAGAATCTTGATACTGTATGCTATTATGCTCTCTTTGAATTGTTTGAATGCTGAGGAAGAAGCAACAGCTGCTAAAAGATATTTGTTTATAAATGCTGCTGAACTAATTCAACATAGATATTTTGGAAATGCCTTGACTTTGCAATTTGGATCTAAGGACATGATACTTTGGAAAGGAGTTTCTTGTTTTGTTTCAACAGATGAGACCCTGTTCATTTCTTCTATCCCGATATGGTATGATGGACCACGCCCTCCTGAAAGGTTTGCTGTAAACATCTTCAAAAAATTGCTTCGCTCAACTGCCAACTGAGATGAAACTAGCACACAGGTTATACCATGAAAGACCTAATTAACAACGCCCCCATTCAGCAGGAAGCAGTTCAGAGAGAAAAAACTGCGCCCACGTTCCCAAATATGGTTTATAAATGTTCTTTTACATTTAAAGGGGGATATGATATAGGTATGAATTATTTGCATTAGTATAGATGTTGCTTTATTGATAGAGATTTAAGGTCAATTTTGTTATATGTATCTGTATTTCTGATCTTGATTAAGGTATTGTGATTGTGTAGTTCACTTAAAAATGTAATGCATATAGGCTGTTAATAATCATCTATAATAGTCAAGTTTGTAGTCATGTTAGATTTTCTAGATGTGCACGGATATATTTCCGAGAGGCATTCTTCATATCTTTCAAAGGCTAGAGAATATGGCATTTTAAATGTTTTGATAACTTAGGGTTTTTCATGACAATGAGACACTCTGCTCCTGGCAGCACTAATTTACTTCAAGAGGAAGATGGGCATCGAAGAGGATTCTTATGGAGTTTGATAGCCATTTGGGCAAGAAACTGCTCTTGCCTGGACTATTGCATAAACTGGACACAGAGAACCCACAGAGAGAGGACTACTGAACTTGCCTAAATGTGAGATGATCTTTCAGGGTTCCTGATTCATGAAAGAGTATGCAAGACATTCTTCAGGACAAGCAGATAGTGACTGCCTTTGAATTTTCCTGCTTCATGGAAATGTCTGCTAGATACCATGGGCCTGTAGGCCGAAGATGGATGCCCCAACGGTATAGAGGAACTTTGGGTGACTGTCCAGGCAGCGAGATGTCTCTGTCATTTCTAGAGTTTTGAAAATTGCTCACTTTTTATTTGCTTAGGTAATGTTGTATTTGCTATGTTAAAGTTAAAGCCTTTCCTTTTTTGTTTAAACAGAAAAAGGGGAAGTGATGTGGGAGTGTCATATATCAATCTGTTGATTTCATTGGCTAAGCAATAAATAAACTGCTTGGTCCCATTGGTTAGAACATAGGTGGGTGGAGTAAACAGAAGAAAATGCTGAGAGGAAGAGGAAGTGAGGTCAGAAAGCATGTAGCTCCACTCAGTGCCAGATGCCTCAGAGAGAGACACCATGCTCCTGTCTTGCGGGCAGACAGGATATCTCTGCTTTCTGAGGGACTCTCGATGAAGCTCAGAACCAAGATGGACGTAGGCTAGAATCTTCCCGGTAAGCACACCTCATGGTGCTACATAGATGATTAGAAATGGGTTAAGAGGTTGAAGCTAATGGGCCAAGCAGTGCTTAAAAGAATACAGTGTCCATGTAATTATTTCGGGTAAAGCTAGCCGTGCAAGCGGTTGGGGTGTTGGGGACGCAGCCCTGCCGCTGCTATTTCAACACAGTCTCATTCCTTCCTAACTTCCTTCACCCTTCCAACCCTTCCTCCCTGCCCCCTTTCTATCAATAGGATCTCATGTAGCTCATGTTGTTTTAGCTCCTATCATGGCTGAAGACTGCCTTGATCTTCTGAACCTCTTGTCTTTCTACCTCTGGAGTGCTAAGATTACAGGCACAAACCCTCAAGTCAGTGTCTGTGGCATTGAGGATCAAACTCAGGGTTTTGTGTGTGATAGGCAACACTCTACTAACTGAGCTACCCTCCTCCCCACCCACATGTGTGTGGATCCATAGCCACTGGGTGTCTACCCTGGTAGAACTCAGACCAGGAACAAGGGAGACTTAGAGTGGAGCTCTGTCCTCACCATGTGAAAACTGAAGAGCCCAGCTATCCTCAGTACAAGACTGAAGGCCTCGGGTTCAGCTTACCTGCAGCAACGGCCAGCTTCTTGGAGCATCTCTTGTAATAGGCATAATAACAAGGCTAGCTTAATATG
>CADCXT010005416.1:0-10182 GCA_902806775.1 Microtus agrestis | reverse complement strand
GAAAGGCAACACACTGACTGGGAGAAAATCTTCACCAACCCTGCAACTGACAAAGGTCTGATCTCCAAAATATATAAAGAACTCAAGAAACTAGAATATAAGAGGCTAAACAACCGAATTACAAAATGGGGCACTGAGCTGAACAGAGATCTCTCAACAGAAGAAGTTCAAATGGCCAAAAGACTCCTAAAGTCATGCTCAACTTCCTTAGCGATCAGGGAAATGCAAATCAAGACAACTTTAGGATACCATCTTACACCTGTCAGAATGGCTAAAATCAAAAACACCAATGATAGCCTTTGCTGGAGAGGTTGTGGAGAAAAGGGTACATTCATCCATTGCTGTTGGGAATGCAAACTTGTGCAACCACTCTGGAAAGCAGTGTGGAGGTTTCTCAAAAAATTCGGGATCAACCTACCCATGGACACAGCAATACCACTCTTGGGAATATACCCAAGAGATGCCGTATCATACAACAAAAGTATATGATATACTCCGTTCACAGCAGCATTGTTTGTAATAGCCAGAATCTGGAAACAACCTAAATGCCCTTCAATTGAAGAATGGATGAAGAAAGTATGGAATATATACATATTAGAGTACTACTCAGCAGTAAAAATCAAGGACTTCTTGAAGTTTGCAGGCAAATGGATGGAAATTGAAAACACTATCCTGAGTGAGGTAAGCCAGACCCAAAAAGAGGAACATGGGATGTACTCACTCATGTTTGGTTTTTAGCCATAAATAAAGGTCATTGAGCCCATATTTCGGGCCCTTAGAGAAACCAAATGAGAAGGAGAACCCAAAGAAAAACATATAGGCATCCTCCTGAATATCAACCTTTATCAGGCGATGAAAGGAGACAGAGACAGAGACCCACAATGGAGTACCGGACTGAAATCTCAAGGTCCAAGTCAAGAGTGGAAGGAGAGAGAACACGAGCAGGGAGCTCAGAACCACGAGAGGTGCACCCAAACACTGAGGCAGTGGGGTTGTTCTGTCGGGAACTCACCAAGGCCCGCTGGCATGGGTTTAAAAAATGCCTGGGTTAAAACCGGTCTCGCTGAACGTAGCGGACAATGAGGACTACTGAGACCTCAAGAACAATGGAAATGGGTTGTGGATCCTACACCTATTGACTTTGTGGGAGCCTAGGCAGTTTGGATGCTCACCTTATTAGACCTGGATAGAGGTGGGTGGTCCTTGGACTTCCCACAGGGCATGGAACCCTGATTGCTCTTTGGGAAATCAAGGAAGGGGGATTTGATTGGGGGAGGGCGAATGAAGTCGGGGCAGTGGTGGGGAAGAGACAGAAATCTTTAATAAATAAATAAAATAAATAAATAAATAAATAAATAAAATAATAGAAAAAAAGACTTAGGAAATAGGTAAGTGGATTTGGGAAAATTAGAGGCCAGCTTCTATGTGATGAGTTTCAGTACCATCTAAGTGACATAGTGAAATACTGGCTCAATTTTTTTTTTAACTGGAGTGGTGGTGTTGCCACATGCCTTTAATCCCAGCACATGGGAGGCAGAGGTAGTCGGATCTCTGTGAGTTCGAGGCCAGCCTGGCCCACAGAGCAAGTTTAAGGACAGGCTTTAAGCTACACAGGGAAACCCTGAGGAAAAAAAAGAATTTAAAGAACAGCAAAATATGAGTATCCAGGAAAATCCTCAGTCTCCCTCTCCTTCTTTATGTCTGTTAACTAGTGTGTATATGTGTGTGTGTTCTGTGTATACACGTGTATGTGTGTGTTCTTTGCATACACGTCTGTGTGTTCTGTGCATACATGTGTGTGTGTCCTGTGCATACACATATGTGTGTTCTATGCATACATGTGTGCATACATTTAGTGTACCCTCCATGCACAGACACCAGAAGAGGAGGCTGGGTGCTCTGATCTATCACTCTACACCTGATTCAGCTGAGACAGCATCTTTCTCTGAACCTGGAGCTAGGCTGGCTATCTGCAGGCCCTAGAGATTTTGGGGTCTCCATTCTCTTCAGATTCAACAGTCCATGGGTTACAGTAACCTGCATAGGCACAATCAACTTTTTACAAGGATTCTTGCATCTAACCTCAAACATCTGTCTTTGAATGGCAAGGACACTTAACTAACAAGTACTTGCTCAAGTACCCTACAACCGATGGGCACAGGCGCTCACTTCCTAGGTATAACCCCAGCAGCACAGTCATGAAGGGCAACATTGAATAAATGGGACCTACTGAAACTGAGAAGCTTCTGTAAATTTCATTTTGTGTATATTGTTTATATTGTGTACATTTTATACATTGTTTACATTTGTGTACATTGTGTACATTTTGTGTACATTCTGTACATTTTGTGTACATTGTGTAAACTTTTGTACATTGTGTAAACTGTGTATATTATGTGTACATTTTGTACATTGTGTACATTTCGTGTACATGGTATAAACTGTATACATTGTGATTGTTCTGTACACTGTACATTTTTACACACTATGTTTATTTTGTGTGCATATTGTGTACATTTTATGTACACTCAGTTCATCTTGTACACTGTGTACATTGTGTACACTTATTGTACATTGTGTACACTGTGTACATTTAGTGTACATTGTGTACATTTTGTGTACATTGTGTACACTCTGTATATTGGTTACAATTAGTACACGGTGTACTTTGTGTACACTTTGTACATTTTGTGGACATTGTGTACACTTTTTGAACATTGTTTTACAGTTTACATTTTGTGTACATTGTGTACAATTTCTGTACATTGCGTACACTGTGTATATTTTGTACATTGTGTGCATTGGGTACACATTTTGTACATTGTTTATAATGTGTACGTTTTGTGTATATAGTGTATATTTGTACACTCTGTACATTGTGTCAACTTTTTAAAATTGTTTTCACTGTAAAAATTTTGTGTATATTGTGTACATTTATTACATTGTGTACACTTTGTACAATTTTTGAACATTGTGTACATTGTGTACACATTTAGAACATTGTTTTCTCAGTGTACATTTTGTGTACATTGTGTATATATTGTGTATATTTAGTACAGTGCGTGCATTGTGTACACTTTATGTACATTGTGTATTATGTCTACCCTTCTTTTACATTGTTTATACTGTGTATGTTTTGTGTATATAGTGTACATTTGTACACTGTGTACATTGTGTCCACTATTTGTTCATTGGTTTCACTGCGTATATTTTGTGTACATTGTGTATATTGTGTACATTTTATTACAATGTGTACTTCGTATATATTTTTTGTAAATTGTATACACTGTGTACATTGTGTACATTTTGTACACTGTACATTTTGTACACTGTGTACATTGTTTGGATTTTGTGTACATATTTTTTATATTGTGTACATTTTATGTACATGGTAAAAACTGTGTAAATTGTGTACATTTTGTACACTGTTCATTTTGTACACTGTACATTTTTTATACTGTGTACATTGTGTACATTTTGTGTACATAATTTTGTACATTTTGTACATTTTGTGTACATTGTGCACATTGTGTACATTTTCTGCACATTGTGTACATTTGTACAATGTACATTTTTACACTGTGTATATTGTATACATTTGGAATACTATACATTTTGTACACTGTGTACATTGAGTCCAGATTTTGTATGTTGTGTACATTGTGTACATTTCCATTACATTGTGTACATTTTGAACATTGTGTACATTTTGTACACTGTACATTGTGTACACATTTTATACATTGTGTAAACTGTGTATTTTGAATACATTGTATACATTGTGGACACTGTGTTCATTGTGAAAATTATGTGTACATTGTGTAGAGTGCTTACATTGTGTACATTTTTTGTACATTGTGTAAATTTTATGTATATTTTGTACATTCTGTACACTGTGTACATTGTGTACACTATTTGTACATTGTGTACACTGTGTACATTTTGTGTACATTGTGTACTTTGTGCTTACATTGCATAAACTCAATATGTTTGTTCATTATTTACACTGTACATTCTGTAGACTGTGTACATTTTGTGTACATTGTGTACATTGTGCACATTTTGTGTACATTGTGTACACTGTGTAAATTTTGTGCATTTTGTACACTTTACATTTTGTAGAATTTGTTCATCGTGTACGGTGTGTATATTTTGTGTACATTGTATAAACTTTGTACATTGTGTACATTTTGTACACTGTTTACATTGTGTACACTATTTGTACATTGGGTACAATGTGTACATTTTGTGTACATTGTGTTCTTTTAATGTACACTGTGTACATTTTCTGTACATTGTGTACATTTTTTACACTTTGTACATTTTGTACAATTTTTGTACATTTTGTACACTGTGGACATTGTGTACCTTTGTTGCACTACATTTTCTACACTGTGTATATTGTGTACATTTGGTAATCTGTACATTTTGTACACTGTGTACATTGTGTCCAGTTTTTGTACGTTGTGTATATTGTGTACATTGTGTTCATTTTGTGTACACTGTGTTCATTTTCTGTACATTGTGTACAATTTTTCACTTTGTACATTTTGTACAATTTTTGTACATTGTGTACACTGGGGACATTGTGTACATTTTTTGCACTACATTTTTTACAGTGTGTATATTGTCTATATTTGGTACACTGTACATATTGTACACTGTGTACATTGTGTCCAGTTTTTGTACATTGTGTACATTGTGTATATTTTGTACACTGTACATTGTGTACACTTTTGTACATTGTGTAAATTTTATGTATATTTTGTACATTCTGTACACTGTGTACATTGTGTACACTTTTTGTACATTGTGTACCCTGTGTACATTTTGTGTACATTGTGTACATTGTGCTTACATTGTATAAACTGAATATGTTTGTTCATTTTGTACACTGTACATTGTGTAGACAGTGTACATTTTGTGTACATTGTGTACATTGTGAACATTTTGTGTACATTGTTTACACTGTGTACATTGTGTACATTTTGTACGCTGTACATTTTGTACAATGTGTTCATCGTGTACAGTGTGTATATTTTGGGTACATTGTATAAACTGTGTACAATGTGTACATTTTGTGTACATTGTGTATATTGTGTACAGTGTGTTCATTTTGTGTACATTGTGTACATTTTCTGTACATTGTGTACATTTTTTACACTTTATACAGTTTTTGAACATTTGTACACTGGGGACATTGTGTACATTTTTGCACTACATTTTGTACACTGTGTATATTGTGTACATTTGGTACACTGTACATTTTGTACACTGTGTACATTGTGTACACTGTGTACATTTTGTATACATTTTGTGGACATTGTGTAAACTTTTTCTACAATGTGTAGACTGTGTACATTTTGTGGACATTGTGTACATTGTGCACATTTTGTGTACATTGTGTACATTTTGGACACTGTACATTTTGTACACTGTGTACATTGTGTACATTTTGTGTACATTGTGTACACTGTGTACATTGTGTACATTTTGTACACTGTACATTTTGTACACTGTGTACATTTTGTACATTTTGTACATTTTATGTACATTTTCACTGTACATTTTGTACACTGTGTACATTGTATACATTCTGTGTACATATTGTGTCCATTCTGTGTTCATTGTGCACATACTGTACAATTTGTGTAAAATATGTACATTGTGTATTTTTTGTGTACATTTTGTGAACACTGTGTACCTTTTGAGTACATTTTGTGTAAATTGTGTACTACGTGTATACTTTCTGTATATTGTGTAAACTGTGTATTCTTTGTGTAAATTGTATACATTGTGGACACTGTATATTCTGCAAATTTTGTGTACATTGCTTACTTTGTGTACATTTTTTTACATTGTATAAATTTTGTGTATGTTTTGTACAATGTGTTCATTGTGTACAATGTGTATATTTTGTTTACATTGTATAAACTCTGTACATTTTGTACATTTTTTGCACTGTACATTTTGTAAACTGAATATATTGTGTATATTTTGCACTGTATATTTTGTAGACTCTGTACATTGTGTCCATTTTTGTACATTGTGTACATTGTGTATATTTTTTGTACATTGTGTACATTGTGTGTACATTTTGTACATTGTATACACTTTGTGTACATTATGAACATTTTGTGTACATTGTGTAAACTTTTTGTACATTGTGTACACTGTGTACATTTTTTGTACATTGTGTACATTGTGCAAATTTTGTGTACATTGTGTACACTCTGTACATTGTGTACATTTTGTACACTGTACGTTTTGTACAATGTTTTCATTGTGTAAAATGTGTGTATTTTGTGTACAATGTATAAACTTGGTACGTTGTATACATCTTGTACACTGTTTACATTGTGTACACTATTTTTACATTGGGAACACTGTGTACATTTTGTGTACATTGTGTTCATTTTGTATACACTGTGAAAATTATTTGTACATTGTGTACATTTTGTACACTTTGTATATTTAGTACACTTTTTGTACATAGTGTACACTGTGTACATTTTTTGTACATTGTTTACACTCTGGACATTGTGTACATTTTGAACACTCTACATTCTGTACACTGTGTACATTGTGTACAATGTGTACATTGGTTACACTGTGTACATTTTCTTTTATATTGTGTACTTTGTGTACATTTTTTGTACATTGTGTATATTGTGTGAATTTTGTGTACATTTTGTGTACATTGTGTACATTTTTTACAATTTGTGCATTGTGTACACTTTTTGTACATTGTGTACACTGTGTACATTTTGTGTACATTGTGTACACTGTGGACATTGTTAAATTATGTAGACTAAATTTCGTACACTGTGTATATTGTGTACATTTTGCACTGTACATTTTGTACAGTGTGTACTTGGTGTCAAAATTTTGGACATCGTGTACACTGTGTATATTTTGTGTACATTGTGTACATTGTGTACATTTTGTACTTTTGTACATTTTGTGTACATTGTGTACATTTTTTTACATTGTTTATATTTTGTGTACATTGTATACATTTTGTGTACATTGTGTAAACATTTTGTACATTGTGTACACTGTGTACATTTTTTGTACATTGTGTACATTTTGTATACTGTACAATTTGTACACTGTACATTTTGTAAACTGTGTACATTGTTTTTATTTTGTGTACATTGTGTATATTTTGTGTACATTTTGTATACATTTTGTGTACATTGTAAGTAAAACTTTTTGTACATTGTGTAAACTGTGTACATTTTGTGTACATTGGGTACATTTTGTACATTTGGTGTACATGGTATAAACTGTGTACATTGTGTACATTTTGTACACTGTGTATATTTTGTACATTTTTCACTGTACATTTTCTACACATTGTACATTGTGTACATTCTGTGTACATAATGTGTCCCTTGTGTCCATTCTGTGTACATTGTGCAAATACTGTATATTTTGTGTACATTGTGTAAACTTTTGTACATTGTGAATACTGTGTATATTTTGTGTTCATGGTGTACGTTGTGTACATTTGGTGTACATGGTATAAACAGTGTACATTGTGTAAATTTTGTACACTGTAAATTTTTTACACTATGTACATTGTGTACATTTTGTTTACATATTGTGTACACTTTGTTTACACTCAGTACATTTTGTACATTTTGAGTACATTTTGTGTACATTGTGTACATTGTGTAAACTTTTTTACATTGTGTACACTGTGTACATTTTGTGTACATTTTGTACATTGTGTACATTTGGTGTATATGCTATAAACTGTTTGCATTGTGTACATTTTGTACACTGTACATTGTGTACACTGTACATTTTTACACTGCGTACATTGTGTACATTTTGTGTATATATTGTGTAAATTCTGTATATTTTGTGTACAGTGTGTAAATTTTGTACACTGTGTACATTGTGTACACATATTATACATTTTGTACACTTTGTATATTTTGTGTACATTGTGAACATTCTGTACATTTTGTGTACAATGTGTACATTTTGTACACAGTGTATATAGTGTACATTTTGCACTGTACATTTTCTACATTGTGTACATTTGGTCCACTTTTTGTACATTGTGTATACTGTGTACATTTTGTGTACATTGTGTACCTTGTGTAAATTTTGTGTACATTGTGTATATTTTGTACAATGTTCATTGTGTACACTTCCTTACATTGTGTAAACTGTGTACAATTTGTGTACATTGTATAAACTGGTTATGTTTGTCCATTTGTACACTGTACATGTTGTAGACTGTGTAAATAATGTGTACATTGTGTACAAGGTGCAATTTTTGTGTACATTGTGTACACTGTGTACATCGTGTACATTTTGTACACTGTATATTTTGTACAGTGTGTTCATTGTGTACAATGTTTATATTTTGTGTACATTGTATAAACTCTGTACATTGTGTACATTTTGAACACTTAGTACATTTTGTACACATTTTATACATTGTGTACACTGTGTATATTTTGTGTACATTTTTTACATTCTGTACATTGTGTACATTTTGAACACTGTGTATATTGTGTACATTTTTTACACTGTATATTTTGTACACTGTGTACCGTGTGTAAAATGTGTGCATTGTGTGTACATTGGGAACATTTTTACATTGTGTGTATTTTGCACACTGTACATCTTGTACACTTTTTGTACATTGTTTACACTTTGTACATTTTGTGTACATTGTGTACACTGGGGTCATTTTGTACATTTTGTGCACTACATTTTGTACACTGTGTATATTGTGTACATTTTGCACTGTACATTTTGTACACTGTGTACCTTGTGTCCACTTTATCTGCATTGTGTACACTGTGTATATTTTGTGTACATTTTGTACATTTTGTGTACATTTTGTACATTTTGTGTACATTGTTTAAACTTTTTGTACATTGTGTACACTTTGTACACATTGTGTACATTGTGTATATTTTGTGTACATGCTATAAATTGTGTACATTGTGTAAATTTTGTGTATATATTGTGTACATTGTATACATTTATTGTACACTGTGTACAATTTGTACACTGTGTATATTGCGTGTACTCTTTGTAGATTTTGTACACTGTGTCCATTTTGTGTACACTGTATACATTTTGTTTACGTTGTGTGCACTCTGTATATTGTGTACATTTTGTACACTGTGTACATTGTGTACTCTTTGTACATTTTGTGTACATTGTGTACAATGTGTATATTTTTTGAACATTGATTTCACAGTGTACGTTTTGTGTACATTGTGTACAATTTCTGTATATTGTGTACACTGTATTTTTTGTACATTTTCTACACTCTGTACATTGTGTACATTTTGTGTATATATTGTTCCCATTGTGTATAATTTGTTTACACTGTGTACATTTTGTACACTGTGTACATTGTGTATACTTATTGTAGATTGTGTACACTGTGTACATTTTTTGTACATTTTGTACATTTGTTTACGTTGTGTGCACTCTGTATATTGTGTACATTTTGTACACTGTGTACAGTGTGTACTCTTTGTACATTTTGTGTACATTGTGTACACTTTTTGAACATTTTTTCTCAGTGTACGTTTTGTGTACATTTTGTACATTGTGTACAATTTCTGAATATTGTGTTCACTGTATATATATTGTGTACATTTTGTACAATGTGTATATTTTGTATACATTTTGTACATTGTGTATAATGTGTACCCTTTTTGTACTTGTGTACACTCTGTACGTTTTGTGTACATTGTGTACATTTTATACACTGTTTACATTGTGTCCACTTTTTGTACATTGATTTCACTGTGTACATTTTGTGTTCATTGTTTACATTGTACACACTCTTTGAACATTTTTTACACTTAGTCCGTTTTGTGTACATTGTGTTCATTGTATACATTGTATGCATTTTTTTACATTGTATACACTGTGTATATTGTTTACATTTTGTACACTCTACATTTTGTACACTCTACATTTTGTACACTGTACATTCTGTACACTATTTGTCTCTTGTGTACAGTGTAACTTTTGTTTAGATTGTGTACATTGTATATATTTTAATTACATTTTATACACTGTGTACATTTTGTACACTGTCTACATTTTGTTGATTTTGTGTATATATTGTGTCCATTTTGTGTAGATTTTATACATTGTGTACACTGTGTACATTGTGCACATTCTGTGTACATT
>CADCXT010005415.1:0-68772 GCA_902806775.1 Microtus agrestis | reverse complement strand
TGTTTGGACAGCACTCCAGTGATGTTGACAGCTACAAAAATTATGAGAAAAGTCATAAGATAAACAGGAACCTGGGAGCAATTGGGGGACAGCAACTATGAAATCACCCTAATATACTTGATCCCTGCCCAATAAATTTTCAAAAATTAATTAACAAAGATTAACAATCTGGATGTGTCAGGCAATGAAGGGGGTTGCTCTGTGTTTTATTTTTCTTATTTTAAGGCAGGGTGTCTGAACTAAGTCCCCACAGGTCACATGTGTTCCAGGATAGCTATGAATGTGGCTTATCACATTTATAGATGGTAGTGTCAATGTGTCAATGTCAAAAGGTACAACCCGACTTTAAGCTGTTTGGAGAGAACTTTTCTTTAAGTGAGTTTTTTTTCATCCATTTATTTTACATCCCAGCAGCAGCTTCCTCCATCCTCCCCCTCAAGTCTCTCTCCACTAATTTCCCTCTCCCACTGGCTAGTCCCCTCCTCTTTCATCTCTACCTAGGAAAGTGCAGATCTTCTGAGTATCAATAAAACATGACATACCATGTTGCAGTATGACTTATCACCTTCTCATGTATTAAGGCTGGGCAAAGTGACCCAGTATGAGAAGTAGGGTGCCAAACGCCAGTAAAAGAGCCAGAGACAGGCCCTGTTCCTGCTGTTTAAGAGTCCCATAAAAGGATCAAGGAAACCTGCAACATATATGTAGAGTGCCTAGGTCAGTCTCATGCAGGCTCCCTGGTTGTCAGTTCAGTCTCTGAGACCCTCTATGACCCAGGTTAGTAGACTGTTTTAGCCTAACTGTGGTGTCCTTGATCCCTCTGGCTCTTACACCCTTTTCTCCTCTCATAGCAACCAAGTGAAAGACCTGTATGACAAGAACTTCAAGTCTGTGAAGAAAGAAATTGAAGAAGATATCAGAAGATGGAAAGATCCCCCATGCCCATGAATCATTAGCATTACCATAGTAAAAATGGCCATCAATAAATTCAAAACAATCAACTAAAATAATTCTTTACAGACCTTAATACTGAATTTCATATGGAAAAACAAAAAATATCCAGGATAGTTAAAGCAATTCTGTACAATAAAAGGACTTCCAGAATATCACTATGATATGGGATTCCCCTCTGTATGCTGTTAATATGCTTTACTGTCATTGGTTAATAAAGAAGATGCTTTTGGCCAATGGTTTAACAGAATATAGTCAGGCTAGAAAAGATCTATATAGAGAGAATAGGAGGAGTCAGGGAGACATCATGCAGTTACCAAAGGAGAAAGACACCAAAGGTAGCTCACTGGAACATTTCCTGTAGGCCATGACCTCATGGTGATGCACAGATTAATAGATATGGGTTAATTTATGATATAAGAGCTAGATAGCAATACACCTAAGTGACTTGCCAAGCAGTGTTTTAATTAATACAGTTTCTGTGTGATTATTTGTGTCTGGGTAGCTGGGAAATGAATGAGCAGTCTCTGCCTACATCACCATCCCTGATTTTAAGTTCTGCTACAGAGCTATAGTAATAAAAACCACATGGTATTGACATAAAAACAGACATGTGGATCAATGGAATCAAATTGAAGAAAGACCCAAAATGTAAATCCACATGCCTATGGGCACCCGATTTTTGACAAAGTAGCCAAAATTATACAATGGAAAAGAAGAAAGCATCTTCAACAAATGGTGTTGGTCTAACTGAATGTCAGCATGTAGAAGAATGGAAATGGATCCCTATTTATTACCTTGCACAAAACTCAAGTCCAAATGGATCAAAGACATCATTATAAATCCAAATACAGTGAGTCCTTTAGAAGAGAAAAGTAGAAAATAATCTAGAGCGTATTGACACAGAAGATATCTTCCTGAACACAGGCACTAAGCTTGACAAATAATTAATGGTACTGCATGAAACTGAAAAGTTTTTGCAAGGCAAACGACACTGCCAAATAGTACAAATAGCAGCTTGCATAATGGGAAAAGATATTCACCAATCCTACATTTGACAGAGGGTTGATTTCCAAAATATATAAAGAACTCAAGAAACTAGACATCAAAATACCAAATAATC
This sequence comes from Microtus agrestis, assembly GCA_902806775.1. Classification (NCBI taxonomy): domain Eukaryota; kingdom Metazoa; phylum Chordata; class Mammalia; order Rodentia; family Cricetidae; genus Microtus; species Microtus agrestis. The sequence continues at coordinate 66,698 of CADCXT010005415.1, read as the reverse complement.
TAATTTAAAAATGGGCTACAGATTTAAACACAGTTCTCAACAGAAGAATCTCCAAAGGCTGAGAAACACAGAGATGTTCAATATCCTTAGCCATCAGATAAACCCAAATCAAAATGACTCTGAGATTCCATCTTACATCTGTCAGAATGGCTAAGATCAAACACATAAGTGGCATCTCATACTGGAGAGAATGTGGAGGAAGGAGAACACTCCTCCATTAATGCTATGAGTGCAAACTTGTACAGTCACTTTGGAGAAAAGTGTGATAGCTCCTCAGAAAACTGCAAATCAACTACCACAAGACATACCCAAAGGATGCTCAATCATACCCCATGGACACTTGCTCAGTTATGTTTGTAACTTTGTTGGTAATAGTAAGAATCAGGAAACAACCTACATGTCTTTCTATCAAGCAATGAATAAAGAAAATACGGTGTATTTACACAATGGAATATTACTCAGCTGTTAAAAACAAGGACACCAGGAAATTTGAAGGCAAATGGATGGAACTAGAAAAAAATTATCCTAAGTGATGTAGCACAGGCCAATAAAGACAAACATAGTATGTACTCACTCTTAAGTGGATACTAGCTGTAAAATAAAGAAAAACTATAGTACAATTCACAGACCCATAAAGACTAGGTAACAAGGAAAGTTCTCGGGTGGACACTCAGATCTCTGTGGGAAGGGGAAATGGAAGAGATTCCATGAGTGGACTGAGTGGGGATAGGAACATGAATAATCAGGATGGGGAGAAGATGCTGAGAGGGACTGCTTAGTGGGGAACATTTCCGGGTAGGGATGAAGCCTGGCTCAAGGGAATCTCCCAGGAGTCTACTGGAAGGATCCTAGCTTAGATTCCTCACAATAGTGGATAAGTCGCCTGAACTGGCCTTCTCCTGTGACACTTCTATATAAACATATCACCTATTTTGTTGAGTTACAGAATATTTTTGGAACAGGGTCTCGTTACATTGTTTAGTCTCGCCTCCAATTAATCCTGTAGCCTCTGTTGTTCAGGGTTTACATGAATGTGCTGTAAAAATCCTGTCCAGACATTAAGAATGCTGTTCAAGTGTGCTTACAACCTGGTAATTTGGAAATGTGAGTTTCATTTTCCCTTCTGTCATTGTGTCCTGCAAACATTCTGATTAGGATAAATCAGGAGTCTCTTCTAAAATCATAAAAAAATTATTAGTTAATTAAAAATTAAATTAATTCCAAAATATCAACGATAAAGAAAATATCTTTTTTTGCAAAACAGATTAGTTTCAATAGTTTTTTAAAGAAGATACAGAGAAGTGTATTATAAAAACAACCCAGTTGCTTGAAAAATCTTGAGAGTTGTTTTCTTTTTATAATATTTATTTAGAAAGAAATGCATACATTTCTATAATCATGACAACTTGAGTCTTTATATTGAATTTTAACAAAACTTTAATAATAAACTTTTCAAAATAAAGTCTTCTTGCAGTCAAATAGTCACATATAACAATAAAAAATTAGTTAAGAGTATAAAGCAGCACCAAGCAACCATACAAACAAGTCATATAAATCCAGGGAAAATTAATGATAAATGCAAAAATTAAAGAATAAATTATTTTAGTATAGTTTGTGAGGTAATATCAAGCTCCTATGTATGCTGTTATCAACCCTGTTATCAGAATGTGTACTTAGATTCTCAAAACCTAAGTAACAGTTGCTTTGCTTATAATCTGAAACAAATAACTTATCTCCCATTAGGCATTATTCCCTATAGAAAATCATTTTTTCTCAGTTAGCACACAAGTTTTGAATTAGATGATCAATGTACTTTTATTTAGCATCTTTGTACCAAGGTATTAGGAAAATATCCCTGGGGAAGCTTCACGGAGTCTTTTAGACCTCGGGGCAAATAGTTCCCCAACATGGCTACTTTCCTAGAGCTAAAATGCCTCCTTTTGTATGACTGGAGTTGGTTGGAGAAAAGGCATAATATGTGTCAAGATTGAAAGTATGTAGCATTGACTTTTCAGAATGAAACAGTCACTTTTTTTTATTTTGGCTCACTTACAATATTAAAAGAAGTTAGCTAATTGATGTGTGCCTGGGGCTCTGCAAACTTTGGCATAAGGAGAAATTCTAATCTTGTGGGGCTGCCAGAGCCTTGCAGAAGAGAGAGGGCAACGAAGTGTTGAGTCCTCAAGAGAGACACACAGATTTATCACCTCAGAGGTCAGGCAGGTGAAAGATGGATGGGACACTTTAGTGTCACTCCAGTGAATTTAGTGAAGTAAATGACAGCCTCTGGATTGTGGGTCAAGAAAGAGCTGGGATTTATCAGCGGAAATACGAACTATCATGGGATGGATGTCGAGAGTCCTAATCTTATTTCAGTCACAGTCGTTGCATTGTGGATGAGTCCATGATGTATTTTAGTGGAATTTTTCAAACCATTTGAATGTACTCTGTGTGTGCCATGTCCCTCAGACCCACCTCTCAGGCTCATGCCTGTGCACTGTGTTCTGTGTCGGGAGTTATACCCAGAAGTGTTCCTTGAGCTATGAGACACATTTGTTAAACTACTTGCTAATAAAATCAGAGTGGCCATCTTCTTCTTCCTGAGACTGGGCCCCTGTATGTATGCTAAGTTATGGGTTTTGGCACTGAACAGTGGAGATCAACAAGCCCCAAGGGGAAGACAAGAAGAAGCAAGGAGCCTGTTTGCTGCTGCCGTCTCTTGTCAGTAGTGTGTCATATTGGGTTAGAAATAGGGATTTTAAAGTCCTCGTCATTCTCAAATTCCTTAAAATGAGTCAGGCAGGGCTGATGATTCTATTCCACACTCATCCTGAAGAATGACTTTGGAACTTTTCTATGGGAAAAAGACGAGATAAATAAAATAACACCAGTAACAAAATACCAAATTGTAAAGAATGGAAGACATTAGCTTACGGTTTATGTAAATTGACAAATAGCCACATGTCTGAAGTTAAAATTACACTGTCTTTGCCTAGATTACTAATGTTTTGGTCTCTGCCCATTAGCAATATTAAATGGTAAAAGCATCACAATTATCTGTCCAGAGAAGAGTGGACAAAAAAAGTGCTGTGAAGTGCTGAAGAGGCCGTAAGGAAAGCTTTATTTCCCACTCTGTTACACACTTTTTTAAGCTTGCTGTGAACAACAAACAAATGCCACCTGTTATTTGAAATCATTATGCAAAATACATTGAAATATAACATCACAGACATGGAAAGTGTAGCCCTTGTTTGTGTTTTTTTTTTTTCTTGGCAATTGTAAATGGAGACTGCTTGTTTATTCCTGCCCGCCCAGATCTGAATAATCACACAGAAACTATATTAATTACAGCACTTTTTGGCCAATAGCATAGGTGTATTCCTGGATAACTCTTACATCTTAAATTAACCCATTTATATCAATCTGTGTATCACCACAAGGCTGTGGCATACTGGAAAGTTTTCAGTGTCTTTCTTCTTTGGCAGCTGTGTGGCATCTCCTTGAATCTGCCTACCCTTTCTCTATATGTTTGTTTGCATTTTCTGCCTGGCTTTATTCTACCCTGCCATAGGCCAAAGCAACTTCTTTATTAACCAACAGTAAAAAAAAAATATTCACAGCATACAGAGGGGAATCCCACATCAGGTAGTTACTTATCTTCATAGCTATTAGAATGTTCAAATGTCCTCTTTGCTCTCATTTATTCTATTCTTTACAAAACAAAATCAATATTATACATAGACTACTTAAGTGGTATGCATATGTAATAGAAGATTATTCAGTGTTTAGATGGAATGAAGGGTTTATACCTTTTAGACTGTGGATGAACTTTAAAGACACTAGGCTAAGTAGAATAAACCAGTCACAAAAGGACAGCTATGGCTTCTTCTCATATATGGTACCTGGTGTAATGTTGAGATATAGAGAGATAGAAAGCAGAATGGCTGGTTCTAGAATGACAAACTAATAGAATATTAGTGTTTGGTGAGTAAAGTTTAAGTTGGTAAAGATGGAAAAGATCTAGATCTCTATGGCAGTGATGCCTCTACAGAACCATTTATGTATTTAAAATGTACAACGTGGTATATTTATGTTATGCATATTTTCCCACAAGAAAATATTACATTTCTATAAAGTAGGATGAAAGCTTCATTTGACTTTGGAAATAATTTATTTTTAGTTTAATTTGTAATTTTGTTTTTGAGTCATAAAAAGAGTTAGTCCCAGAATACTGGGGGAAAGAACACTGACCAAGTAAAGTATAGGGAAAGCATTTTGTCCCATGAATACAATGAAGAATGGGGCACTGTGGTTGGAAAATCTACAAAAGACATACCAGATAGAGTCACAGCAATAGAAAGGAGAGATGATGTAGAATTAAGAACTAGGGAAGATCCCTTTGTGAATAATAACTTCTAGGGCAGAGGAATCACGCTGGGGACTGGTGCTTTGCGATTTAGGGGTTGTAGAGCTCAGGATCACTGTGGAGGGATGTTGTTTTGTGAGTATGGGGTTCTGGAACTGAAGAGCACAGAGGATGGGTGTCTAGGGAGAGAGAAGTTCTAGTTTTGTATCCCATTTGTCTAGTAGTGGGGATGGCAATTCACTAGTTATCCCACTGTCTGCAATATTTTTATAATCATGCAGGTATTTTCCTTCTTTAATTTGGTTCAACACCTTTGCTTTTCGAACAGTAAGAACCTTTGGAACAAGTAATGATTCATTTATTCCTGAATTTGGTATTAGGAATGGCAGATGCTTTCTGAATAATAAATATATGAAAACAAGCTCAGCAGCATAGGTCTCTTCCTGTTGGAATTTACAGGTTTGGGATACAGTGTTTGTTCATCAAATGGAAAACTAAAATACATCCTACTTGATTAGTTGAATTATATAGTTAATTCAAGAAAAGTGTTCAGATGATCTCATGTCCATATGCCGAATATAATACAAATTTGATACCAAACCTATCATAAGGCAATAAGTGAAGACCAGAGAAACATAATTTAAAATATAAACAGTTACAGAGTAGTTGGTATTTACTAAATGTCAGCCTGTATTAAATATTTTACTGCATATTTCTAAATTTTCACAACAAATTCAGAGGTATTCATTTTTAAGTTAGAAGAAGGCGAAGATAAAATGTAAAATACTTTGTACAAATCCAAAACAAGCATTGGATTATTTAATAACCCCTAATAAATCAAAAATCTACATAGCTTTAAAGTCAATGGATGTTTCCTGGATTGGTGTTGGATGAGCAAACAGAAGTCTTGGGACTTTACTTTGCACAGGTTTTAGTCATGCATCATATATGACTTCTCAGCTCAAAAGATGTGATAATGGCATCATGGCTGTTGGTGACACTCTTTTACCAGTTATAGATTTCAATTTGTTTTTTAAGGAGTGGATATTTTAGGTGTCATCAGCAGTGGAATGATCATTTATGATTTGTTGACTGTGTACAAGCCTGTGGGTTTCTTGTGAAATGCAATGAAAGCACAAAGATATTTACAATAAAAGCATTCAGCCATTCATGTAAAATAAGAGCCCTAATGACTCCTTATGAAACATATGTGATTTGCAAAAGAGATAGGTAAATATAAAGATATGTACTTTAATAAACGAATTTTATAACCTTTAACCCATATTACTTATATACTAGAGAACCAAAGATTATTCAGTCCTGGTGCAGTGGACTCATTTAACAGTATTTATTCTTGAAGGCTATATGCTATATAGCTATGTAGAGTTACTATGACACAAATCCAGTCCTTCATACAACAGTTCCTGTGCCAGACACACCTCTGATCTGACAACTGTGTATACACTGACAGTAAATATCCAGGCTGTTCTACTTCTCTGGGTTTTGTGTGCAGTTCTAACAACATTTAACCCATGGTGTCACTCCTGTGATAGCCCCAGCTCCACACAAACAGAGCAGGGCCATGGCTCACTCACTGACTATTAAGCCTTACCTAATACCACTCTAAGTGTGTCATGTACTGGTCTACATGGTATCATTAGTGGGTTCCATGGTCTGAGGAAAACAAATCAGGGCTACTGCTCTCCCTTCTCCTCAGTAACTTAAAAATAAATAAGCCTTGGCTTATCAGTAAGATTTTTATTTTATTTTTTTAGCATTTGATAAGGCCATCAATTTAATCTTTATATTCCATTTGTATAGTTGTCTTGTTGTAGAATAACAGACATGTAGCAAGAAAAAAAACCCTAAGATACATTTCAATAACTGTCATAAATGGGAAGTTTCATTAACTATCTCCAAGGTAAGAATGACACTAATTTATAAAACTGCAAAATAACTTCCTCTAGTGTTTTGATATTATGAATATATATACTCAAATTTTTTGCTATCATATTGAAAAGTAAAGGGGATTGATATATCAATTTTATTTCATAGAACTATTAACAGTGAAGTTGTGTTCTCATGTATAAAATATGAATAATAATATCAACTATATTATAAACCTGAGTCATAAATGGGGTAATAAAAATTAAGTGTTTAACAGCAAGTACTTATTAGTTATTTCTGTACTTTATATAAATTTTTAAAAATTCAAAATCATGAATTATAGGTTCAATGTACTTTATTTATGGCTAGAAATCAAATATGAGTGAGTACATCCCAGGTTCCTCTTTTTGGGTCTGGCTAACCTCACTCAGGATAGTGTTTTTTATTTCTGTCCATTTGTGTGCAAAATTCAAGAAGTCATTGTTTTTTACTGCTGAGTAGTACTCTAATATGTATATATTCCATACTTTCTTCGTCCATTCTTCCATTGAAGGGCATCACGGTTGTTTCCAGGTTCTGGCTATTACAAACAATGCTGCTATGAATATAGTTGAGCATATACTTTTGTTGTATGATAGGGCATCTCTTGGGTATATTCCCAAGAGTGGTATTGCTGGGTCCAGGGGTAGGTTGATCTCGAATTTCCTGAGAAACCGCCACACTGCTTTCCAAAGTGGTTGCACAAGTTTGAGCCTATAATTCGTGATCCTAGAGAAGCTAAAGAAGAAGGTGAACCCAAAGAAAAACATATAGGCATCCTTCTGAATATTACCCTTCATCAGGCGATGAAAGGAGACAGAGACAGAGACCCACATTGGAGCACCGGACTGAAATCTCAAGGTCCAAATCAGGAGCAGAAGGAGAGAGAACACGAACAAGAAACTCAGGACCGCGAGGGGTCTACCCACACACTGAGACAATGGGGATGTTCTATAGGGAACTCACCAAGGCCAGCTGGCCCGGGTCTGAAAAAGCATGGCATAAAACCGGACTCGCTGAACATAGCGAACAATGAGGACTACGGGAACTCAAGAACAATGGCAATGGGTTTTTGATCCTACTGCACGTACTGGCTTTGTGGGAGCCTAGGCAGTTTGGATGCTCACCTTACTAGACCTGGATGGAGGTGGGTGGTCCTTGGACTTCCCACAGGGCAGGGAACCCTGATTGCTCTTTGGGCTAACAAGGGAGGGGGATTTGGTTGGTGGTGGGGGAGGGAAATGGGAGGCGGTGGCGGGGAAGAGGCAGAAATCTTTAATAAATAAATAAATAATAAAAATTCAAAATCATGTTTAAAGCAATCTGCCTAGTAATTTCAAAAGAGGATTAAAAATAAGTCATGATTTATCTCTATGTTCTTTCTAATAAACATTAGGGTAGAATTGTAAACACCAAATAAAACACTTATCACTATTCAAAAATAGACAATTAAATTGATGTTTGGTGCGTCAGTACCTACTTCTAAAAACTGTTCATTGATTCTAACAATGTTGTGGGTGTGTCTTGTTAGATGATATTTAATAAAATCCAGTCACCTTTACAAGATTTTGATCTACCTGGAAGTTTTTGTCTGGAGACTTTCATATAAAAGTGTTGTGAGCAGGTGCTGTGGGACAATTGTCTATTGTCCTGTTACTTGTATTATTTTTTAATAAAATGCGATGGTGACCAGGTAGGAAGTAGAGGGTAGCAACGAGAATTATGGGAAGAGGAAAGTTTCAGTCTGCAGTCATCACCCAGAGAAAGAGAAAGCCAGACACAGGGAAAGCAAGATGTGTCTGCCTCACTGAAAAAGGTACCAAGCCACGTGGCTAATACAGACAAAAATTAGGAGCTAACATAAGTTGTAAGAGTTAATAAAAAGCCTGAGATACTAGGTCAATCAGTTTTTAATTAATGTAGACCTCTGTGTGCTTTCTTTTGGGACTGAACGACTAAAGGACTAGGTGGGACAGAAACCTCAGTCAGTAGTCAGGGCATCTCCACCGTGAACTGTAAAGTGTTCATACAGGGAAAAAGGAAGACATCAAGGGTATTGCTTTATTTCAGCTCAACAGTTGCAATCCAGTGTCTCTAAGTTTGAGTTCACTGGTTACCATCAGCTCATAGAGCATAACAGAGATGGGTGACTGTAAGCATTGCTTTTATTTCTGTTTCTTTCTCTTTTCATGTTTTGTGTAGGAAGCTTTGGCATATTTTGACTTCTAAATCTTACAGAGATTATGAGATCTGTACTTCTACAAGAAAGATACAGAGTTATTGTAGAAAATGTGAAAGCTCTTTCCATTTGGAACGGACGGAAAACTGGGTGAATCAAGTTTATCTTCACAGTAAAGCTTTCTTTTAAAATTTTGTAGTTTTTTGTTTTTTTGTTTATTGGCTTTATTCTATGTGTATGGGTGTTTTGCTTGTACATTATTGTATACATGCTGTCTGCAGAGGCCAAATGAGGGCATTAGAATTAAAGAGAGTTGTAGCTGTCATGTAGGTACTTGGCAAGAAACCTGGGACCTCTGGAAGAGCAGCAGCAAGTGCTTTTGACAGCTGAGACCCAAAATTGTCATATTTTTACCCTTCACATTAATCATATGCATAAGTATATTCAAGTGTACCTGTCTCTCTTCTTTATATAAATAATCCTGCAGGAAATATTTCTACAGTGAAATAAAATAGCTCTGAATTTTGTATAACATATATGGTAATGATGTTATGCCTAAGCCACATTATCATTTCTTTATACAACGCTTCCACTAGTTAAAGAAACTTTTACCTGGTTCATAGTCTCGTGGTGGTTACAGTTGCAAGTGGGCAGAGCTGTTTCCTCAATATAACTTTTGCACAATGTAATTTGAATAGCATTTAATTTTTGCACATCACAGTGAGCCTTCTTTTCATTTCCCACAACCATTTGAAAATGAAATAAATATTCTTAGCTCTTCTACTGTATAACGATAGCAGCAAGGCTGGATTTAGGGTTGGATTGTCCTTTGTACCTGATGGTTCACCTGGTGGTCTATCTATCTGATTTGCTCACATGTAACCTGCCTGTTAACTATGAGAAAGATTTCATAATATACTAGTATATATTATATGTGTACTATATATATAAAATATAATATAGTGTAATATACTATATTCCGTTTTTGGGAAAATAATTCTATGAGAAAATACAGTGAAATCTTGATTCTTTGTCATATAAACTAGCTGACAAAAAGCTATTTACTTATGTCACCTAATGATTTTCTTTGTTTTGATTTACAAAAATTTAATTTTAAATTACAGCATTGATAATGGTATTTACGCCTATGTATCAATAAGAAAAGAAGGTTTCTTGGCAGAAGAAAATAAATGTATCACAGGATGTTCAAGTATTTGCTGATGAATGTATGCCTGATTTTTAAGGTGTGAAAGAAACTCATTTGCTAAAAAATTCAAGATACTTTTTATAAAGTAAATGCCAGTGTTAACAAAGCATGATGAGACTTTATTCTAATTTCTTAAGAACTTTTGGCCCCAAAGTCTTCAATTTGTTAATAAAAATATCCTCGCTATGAATTTAGGAGAGTCCTTTGTAAAGTGTCACTTGCTAAAACACAAAGGATTATTAAAACTAGGATTATTATTTAAATACAATACTATTTTTTTAAAAAAACTATACATGTGTGGAAATGATCTCCAATGTTATTTTTCTTCTCAAATTTAGTTACTTTGCAATTTAAAAAATATAAATTTCACTCAAATATATCACGTATTTTGACCATATTTCTCCCCTTTACTCTATGCTGCCCTTTCCAAATTCTAAAGAGCCCCTTATGCTTTGTCTGTGTGTGATGCTGGGAATTAAACCTAATGAACACTAGACAAACACTGTCCCACTCAGCCTGCTTCTACTTTAATGTCACACAAGCATCCCCATATACACATATGTATACACACACTCACTCACACACTCATACATCAATGTAAGTCCCATACATGAGATAAAACCTACAGCAGCTGCCTAAGTTTGACTTTTTTCCACTTTATATGGCCTCCTGTTATATTCCCTTTCCTTTCCTACAAATGGTGTGTGTGTGTGTGTGGCATCTCACGTTTTCGTTATCTGTTTGACTCTCTGTCCCATAACTTTCCTATTGTCAGCAACACTGCAGTATCTGTAGATGCTTGCATATCTTTATGGTACAGAGGCTTAGATTCTTTTGTGTACATTCCTGGCAATGGTCTAGTGTGATCTTACAAAAGCTCTACTTTTAAGTTTTTTGAGAAATTGCCAGGCTAATTTCCATATTTATTTAATTCCCTCTGCTCTCTCACTAGCATTTGCTGCTCTTTTGACTGAAGTGAGATAGAATCTCACTGTAGTTTGGATTTACATTTCTCTGTTATCCAAGGATATTGAATTTTTAAAAATACATTTATGAGCCATTTGTTTTTCATCTTTGGAAAACTGACTTGATTCTGTTCCTTTTAATTTCTTTCTTTAAAAAACATTTTATTAATTCTTTGAGAATTCCATACAGTATATTTTGGTCATATTAATGACCAGATCTTTTCCTTAACTTCTCCCTCACCTCCCCACTCCTTCCAGTGCCCTGTCCTGGGACTCCACCTGGTCTCTCTGTATTTTTCTGAAAGCGAGGTCATAGACTCTGATTGGGGAACCTTCTTTTCTTTTTCCTAGTTGATAAGGCTTCACTATGTGGCCCAAGCTGGCATCAGATGCTCAGCCCTACTGATTCCGTTCCTGAGTGCTGGGATCAGAAGCACGACATTATATATTTATTGAATTTTAAAGTAAAAGATTTTTAGGAAGCAATTGAACTTACTAAAAAATTGGAATTAGCTCCTATAAAAGTAATTTTATCTCAGTGTACATATATTTATGAATATAAACAAAAGATTTGTCTGTATGTACTTGCATGATTTAAATGTGTAATTTTGAACATAAACGTTTAACACATTTGCCTAAAAGAACTTTAAGCCCATTCACAGGGAAAGACACAGTTGTGGTAGGAAATATGACCCAGGTTTTCAAATTAGCATGCATGGAGTGTGGCAGCAGAATCTTAGCAGGGCACACTGAAAATGTAGCTCCAATTGTTTACAACTAGTTCCACTTCTATGTTTTTAATATTAATGTTTAGAAAGTCCTCAAAGAAGTATTTGTCTAAATTGAAGGACTTAGATCCACATGGTTAGGTGACAGCCTTTTCCTTCATCTGAATATTTTATTGTTTTAAAAACAAGCTTCTGTTTTGTTGCTTATTTAAATGATAAAATTAATGCATAAACATTTATTAAAAGTTGAAAATACTGAATTAAGGAAGACAAGTCTTCGCACATTGTCCCATTAAATCAAAATATAGTCATAAATAACATTTTGATACATTTCACATCTATTTATGTTTAATCTACTGAAATTGAATTTCACATAAATTTTCTTGCTGACATTTTAAAGTTAATAGCATGCTATAATCATCTTCAAACATCTCATACAGGGTATGTAAACACCATTGCACAAGTTACATTTCAATTAGAGAGGAATCATGTATATGTTAAGCAACATTGCCATAGTGTGACTCACACACACTTATATACATGTATATATACATATATATGGACTATGGCAGTGTTGCTTAACTTTATATATACACACATATATGTATAATGTAGCTGAGGAAGAGGGGAAATGGTCTCTGTGTGTGTACATGTGTTCATGCATGTTTACATGTATGCGTTACTTTGTGTGCATGAAAGCCAGGCATCGATGTCTGATGTCCTCTATTGTTCTCCATCTTATTTTTCGAGTTAGGGTCCTTCACTAAACGTGGAACTCCCAGTAGGCTAGAGGCTGGTTAGTGAGCTCGGAAAATCTGCTTCCCTCAGGGGTTGCAGATGTGCATCACCTCAGTAGGTTTTTAAAAATCATGGCTAATTAAATATGCTTCTAGACAATTTTAGACATACATGCAATGCACACTGGCCACTATCACCCTTCCACCTATTTATAAACCCATTTTTATGAGGTTCTGAGATTTTGCAGTCAAGTCTTATTCTCGCAAATCTTGTTCTTTATGCGCTCACCCATCTCCCCAGCCTTCAAAGGTGTTTATATGAAGCTCTTTTATACTGATGTGACACAAGAGTTTAGGGTCAGACTGAAAGCAACATAGGAGAAAAATAGTGATTGGTAGCTAGGGAACAGAGGTAAGTTAAAGCCGTTGAAATAGAACAGCTCTTTGGAAGTTCTGCTAGATAACTCCTTTGGTCTCTTATGGTCTTTAAGCTTCCAACCTTGGTAATGCAAATGCCTGCACACAGATGCTGGTGTCTACCTCAATAGTAAGGCACATGTTTGGTTCAGAAATTGAAGGAGGACCTCTGGGAATCACAGAAGCTTTGGCATGAATGAAGAACTAGATCCCAGAGGACCTGGAGTTTTGAACAAAATGGACAGGAGCTTCCCCATGGTGTGTACCTTCTCTTGTCCTAATACTATGCATATTAGGGCCTTAATGTGCCTCACAAATCTCACACAAGGTATCCTGTCCTGGCCTCCAAAGTTAGAGCTACATAGAATGGTATTCTTGGAAATTGAAGCGCTACTTAAATGGACGTATTCCACAAAAAAGTAATTTTCATTTTATAGTCAATAAATCACTTTATAAAGTGCATATGCTCCACTATACACTGCTCACACAGTTACTGAATGTGGAAACAGAGATGCCCAATGGCATGCTTGTATATACTCTGTTGTATTGTACCTAGCCGCTGGGTATCTTGGTGTTTAGCATTTGTTGTCAAAAGCTATTAATTCTGCTGCCTTGAAAACCATTTAACTTATCTTTCCTTCAGAGTCCTGCTAAAGTGTGAAGGTCAGATAAAAGTGTCCTTAGATATGCGAAATTTATTTTTCGTCTTTGGCTGTGATATGTATTTTTACAGCTGTAGTCCGTGAGCTGACTGGGCAGTCACCATCCTATGTGCCATTCTGTATCTTTCTTGAGTCTCTGACCTAGAGAGAAGACAAAGCATTTGCTTATTGTTACATCAGCTCTTGAAAAAGACATTGGCATGCAGTAGATGAGTAGCAGAACTTCTTGAATTAATCAAATTATACCATTTAAATAAATACAAAAGATTAATTGTTTTTCTTTGTTGTTGTTGTTTTTTGTTTGTTTGTTTGTTTTTTGAGACAGTGTTTCTGTGTAGCTTTGGAGACTGTCCTGGAACTCACTTTGTATACCAAGCTGGCCTCAAACTCACAGATATCCATCTATCTCTGGCTTCCAAGTGCTAGGATTAAAGGCATGAGCCATCATTGTCCAGCTAATTGTTTTTCTTCTGTTACTTTCTTTATTTAAAAAATATATTCTGACTTTGATTCTATAAATTTCTTCCCCCAAATGGTCTGATTAAAATTTTTAGCCAGTCTGTTTCAACACACGCAAATCTATCAATATAATCCATCATATAAATAAACTGAAAGAAAAAAAACGTATGATCATTTCATTAGATGCTGAAAAAGCATTCTACAAAATTCAAAACCCCTCTCTGATAAAAGTCTTGGAGAAATTAGGGATACAAGGGTCATACCTAAATAAAATAAAATCTATTTACAGCAAGCCGACGGCCAACATTAAATTAAATGGAGAAAAACTCAAAGCCATCCCACTAAAATCAGGAACACGACAAGGCTGTCCACTCTCTCCATACCTCTTCAATATAGCGCTTGAAGTTCTAGCAATAGCAATAAGACAACATAAGGGGATCAAAGGGATTTGTATTGGAAAGGAAGAAGTTAAACTTTCGTTATTTGCAGATGATATGATAGTATACATAAGTGACCCCAAAAACTCCACCAAAGAACTCCTACAGCTGATAAACACCTTTAGTAATGTGGCAGGATACAGAATCAACTCCAAAAAATCAGTTGCCTTCCTTTACACTAAGGACAAGGAAGCAGAGAGGGAAATCAGAGAAGCATCACCTTTCATGATAGCCACAAACAGCACAAAATATCTTGGGGTAACTCTGACCAAGGAAGTGAAATATCTATTTGGAAAGAACTTTAAGTCTTTGAAGAAAGAAATTGAAGAGGACACCAGAATATGGATGGATCTCCCTTGCTCTTGGATTGGGAGGATCAACATAGTAAAAATAGCAATTCTACCAAAAGCAATCTATAGATTCAATGCAATCCCCATCAAAATCCCATCAAAATTCTTCATAGACCTTGAGAAGACAATAATCAACAATAATGGAAAAACAAAAAACCCAGGATAGCCAAAACAATCTTATCCAATAAAGGATCGTCTAGAGGCATTATCATCCCTAACTTCAAAGTCTATTACAGAGCTACAGTATTGAAAACAGCTTGGTATTGGCAAAAAATCCCAGAGAAGTCGACCAATGGAATCCAATAGAAGACCCGGACTGTAACCCAAAAACCTATGAACACCTGATTTTCGATAAAGGAGCTAAAAGTATACAATGGAAAAAAAAAGAGAGCATCTTCAACAAATTGTGCTGGCAAAACTGGATGTCAATCTGTAGAAGAATGAAAATAGATCCATATCTATCACAATGCATAAAACTCAAGTCCAAATGGATTAAAGACCTCAATATCAGTCTGAACACACTGAACTTGATAGAAGAAAAAGTGGGAAGTACTCTACAGCACATGGGCACAGGAGAACACTTCCTACATATAACCCCAGCAGCACAGACATTAACGGCCTCATTGAATAAATGGGACCTACTGAGACTGAGAAGCTTCTGTAAAGCAAAGAACACTGTCACAAAGACAAAAAGGCAACCCACTGACTGGGACAAGGTCATCACCAACCCCACAACTGACAAAGGTCTGATCTCCAAAATATATAAAGAACTCAAGAAACTAGACTGTAAAAGGCTAATCAACCCAATTATAAAATGGGGCACTGAGCTGAACAAAGAATTCTCAACAGAAGTTCAAATGGCCAAGAGACACTTAAGGTCATGCTCAACTTCCTTAGCATTCAGGGAAATGCAAATCAAGACAACTTTAAGATACCATCTTACACCTGTCAGGATGGCTAAAATCAAAAACACTAATGATAGCCTTTGTTGGAGAGGTTGTGGAGTAGGGGGTACACTCATCCGTTGCTGGTGGGAATGCAAACTTGTGCAACCACTTTGGAAAGCCGTGTGGCGGTTTCTCAGGAAATTCGAGATCAACCTACCCCTGGACCCAGCAATACCACTCTTGGGAATATACCCAAGAGATGCCCTATCATACAACAAAAGTGTATGCTCAACTATGTTCATAGCTGCATTATTTGTAATAGCCAGAACCTGGAAACAACCTAGATGCCCTTCAATGGAAGAATGGATGAAGAAAGTATGGAATATGTACATATTAGAGTACTACTCTGCAGTAAAAAACAATGACTTCTTGAATTTTGCATGCAAATGGATGGAAATAGAAAACACTATCCTGAGTGAGGTAAGCCAGACCCAAAAAGAGGAACCTGGGATATACTCACTCATAATTGGTTTCTAGCCATAAATAAAGGACATTGAGTCTATAATTCGTGATCCTAGAGAAGCTAAATAAGAAGGTGAACCCAAAGAAAAACATATAGTCATCCTCCTGGATATTACCCTTCATCAGGAGATGAAAGGAGACAGAGACAGAGTTCCACATTGGAGCACCGGACTGAAACCCCAAGGTCCAAATCAGGAGCAGAAGGAGAGAGAGCACGAGCAGGGAACTCAGGACCGCGAGGGCTGCACCCACACACTGAGACAATGGGGATGTTCTACTGGGAACTCACCAAGACCAGCTGGACTGGGTCTGAAAAAGTATGGGATAAAACCGAATTCACTGAACATAGCGGACAATGAGGACTGCTGAGAAGTCAAGAACAATGGCACTGGGTTTTGATCCTACTGCACGTACTGGCTTTGTGGGAGCCTAGGCTGTTTGGATGTTCACCTTACTAGACCAGGAAGGAGGTGGGAGGTCCTTGGACTCCCCACAGGGCAGGGAGCCCCGATTGCTCTTTTGGATGATGAGGGAGGGGGAGTTGATTGGGTGGGGGGGAATGGGAGGCGGTGGCAGCAAGGAGACAGAATTCTTTAATTAATAAATAAATAATTAATAATAATAATAATAAAAATAAAAAATTTAGCCAGTGTGATGGAAGAGAGACATCGGAAAATATTTTTCCATTAGAATCATACAATTGACTAGTATACCCATTCTACCTTGAACAAGAATATCTCAAGATTTTCTTATTTGGTTTGATGACTATTTTTTAGAAAAGATGTCTTTCTGTAGTCTAGGTTGATCCAGAACTCACTAAGTAGCCCAGGTTGGCTTTAGACACACAGCAATCCTCCTGACACAGCCTTGAGCATGCTGAGATTATGTATTGACAATTAAAATTAATTCAACAAATAATTTTTATGCAGTGTATTTGAACCAAAACTGAGAAACTTTATGTAATTCATTGTGATATTTTGGAAAAGTGTCATATGAGATAAATATCAGTCTTGCTCTTCATGACAGTGTCTCAGAGTCACATTAATGTGTTGTTCAAGACATTTTTATGAATTCCAGTTTCCACCCAAATGCTATGAAGTTCAGGATTAGAACCTGAAAACGTGTGGGGTGATTGTGATGGGGAGAGAGCAATGTTCTCACAAGCTGGAGAGCCAGTATTTTCCCTGCCTGAATTTGTGGTAGCAGTTGTTTTTCACATACTTTTAGTTTGATTTTCTACCAAAATAAATGGCTTTTAAAGTAATTTGCTCTGCGGTGTTTTTAATTAGCAAGTTCTTTATAATAAAATTTAATTTAAAAAATTAAAGTAATTATGTAAACATCACTTTCTTTATTAGCACATTAGATGCTAATAACTCATTTTTTCATCTGCGAAAATATCAATTCTAGAAGTCTTCCTTTTTTAAAATAAAGTCTTGGGTCTATGAAACCTGCTTTGGAAAAAGTATGATCTCTTGTTTTTAAGTTTGCTGCTCCTTTCTGATATTTCTAAGCCACCACGAGGAATGAATCGTAAATAAGGTTCAGACTCATCTACCACTGAGAAAAACTGGACATGCTGGGCATGAGCAGATGCCTTCTTGAGAATTCAACTAGTAAGGGATAATTTAATCACTGTTTTTCCTTGCTGCGCAGCTTTCGACGTGGTGGGCTGTATGAAGAATTTTGAGATGAAAGGCTGTGGGTATTTTCTCTAACAGTTAAACTTCACAGTTTGTTTCTGGCAGTGAGATTCCAGTGTAGTTTATCTGTGTCAAAGCTGCTACCCCCTAAGAGGCAGACAAGAGATGATGGTGCTCGAGCCGAGGAGATGAGTCTCAGCAGAGAAGCAGGCTGGACTTGAACATACCTACAGCATTCAAGCATTCTCTTTTACACTATTCAGATGATTTTTCTTAAGGGGCAATTTTACATGAATGTTTTGGCTATTAACTTTAAATAAACAATGCAGTTTACCCTAACAATAAACAGAAATCAGAATAGATATTGTTCATCTATATGATATGATCTTGGTTATTGAAATTAAGAGATAACTAAAATATGGCTTCTTCTAGCATTACAGACCTTCAAAACATTACCCTCACACCTCCATGCTCAATACAAATATTTTGGGTTCCAACTTATTCTGATCTTTTCTTTCATCTTCAGATTGTAATTTAATAGTTTAGATTTATCTTTCCTCATACCTTCTCCTTCCTCCTAGACTTTGGGACAACATTATTGCTAGATTCATTTTATTTGATTGCTTTGATCACATTTTATGTGGTACTTGAGAGGACTGATTGCTACTCACAGACCAGCAGGCTAACAGACATCTGTAAAAGAATTGAGAGGAAGGGGTATAGCAGATGATAATTGTGACTATTTTGGAATCAGGCACTTTCTCTCTACATCCATTCTTGTTTATTATTTTCTCTAGAATATGCAGCAATGCCAGGAACACAGAAGACAATCAATACATTTCCCAAGAAAGTACAAGCAGTCATGCCTGAAAGACAAAGAGGCATGCATTAGAAATCAGCCTCCAGCTGAGTTCTCATAAAATGAGCCAGGTGTCTTATTCTTGAATTGTCGTAGCTGCATGGCCTGGGAGAGAACAAAACAAAACAGTGAAAATGTTACTTACTCCTTCTGCAGGTGAAAGTTAGAAGCAGCAGGAACAATAGGACCTCCTTGGTGCTCTCTGGCTGTGTGAACAGTGTGCTGGTCCTTTGTATACCTTTTCCTCCGATTCCAGAAAGACAGGTTCTATTCTCTTAAAGTCTCATCCAGTTGCCTTCATCTTCAGTGGCTCTGCCCAGATTCTGTGGTGTAAGAGCATAGCCACCTCTCATTTTATATTCAAAAGGCCACTTCTGTGCTCTGAAGATGTGCAAGTCCAGTGGCAGAGTTACAGGGGCGAGGAGAAAAAGCTCAACAATCAGATATGGAATAGAACCTGCTAAGCTCTCATTCTGATACTTACGCAGTTTGCAGGAAATAGGAGGGGAGAGGCATAATTCCGGTTAGATATTCTATAAAAGGCAACCAAAACAAATGCTGTTCTTCTTAGCTGTAAAACCTACTCCAAGGACATATTGAATGAAACACTTTATTTAGACCCTGGGTTATTATACATAGGAGTTGGTACTGATTTAATACAACATCTCATTTCCTTCTGAAAAAAGTGAAGTTTGTAATGGTCCAAGGTCTGAAATGTTTTGAACACCACAGTGCATGCCAGGGACCTTTGTTTCGTGTGCTAAGTGAAAAATGCTATATAAAGTTACATGGAAGTTATGTGTTTAATCATCTGTCTGTCAACCATGTGCCTATACATCTGGATTAATGGATTTAAACAATTATAGAAGCTGAAAAAAATCAAACACTATTTGGAATGGAAACAGAACCTCAGGAACATCAGTGACAAGGTCTATAAGCTTGTGGATTGCAGTCTCAGCCTATATGCCCAGGAGTCGGAAGAGCATAGAGGTTAGGGAGGTTCACTCCCAGACTAAGGATTCAGTCAGTTTGTCCTTTCCTCTGCTCATCTGTGCTATCCAGACCTTCCGTGGGCTGAGGGCTGCATACTCAGATTATACAGCAAAGGACACTTTGCTCACTTTGATAACTTAAATGTTGATCTCTTCTGAAGCATCCCTCACTGACACAGTCTGGAGGGATTCTTAACTGTAGGCATCCTGCGGTCTTTTCAAGTTCACCCTTAAAATTAGTTATATGGTCTCCCACTCTACAGCAAGAGATTCTGGTCAGATTCTATAGCCACGTAACATGAATGCATTTGGGTTTCCGAGAAGGTGAATCATTCTTTCTAGCACTGAAACTGGGAAACACTCTTCCCATGCTTCTTATAAAGAGAAGAGAGTATGATGAATTTAGCATTCTCATAATAAATATAACAGTTAGTTTCAGATAGTGTTTGGATGAAGACCAATGCCAATGCCAAAACATAGTGTACTTGACGGGATCTCAGCAGGCCCCAAGAAAAATGGTCTCTAAATGGAGTTCTCAGTGTCTAAATTAAACCAAGAAGAAACTTAGTCTGCATGTGAAGGGTTTCCAATGGTTGTACTAGGTAGCTAGCTAGGAATTAGTAGGTTTGAAGGTCATTCTGGGTGGACCCCTTCTTTGTAATCAGCGCTAGGGTCCACCTACTGTGTTTCTAGTCACACAGATTTTTTTTTTTAAGGAAGGGGAAGAATCACAATTGCCCTTCCTTAAGATTTAGATTTGGAATTAGCAGGGTTATGTTGGAGTCTGCTAAGTGAAAGCAGTTTGCTTGTGGGAAGCATGGCTGTTTTGTTTGGACTAGCTTTAATTCTTTTCTTTGTTAAAGTACACACAAGATTTCTGAACTGCCGGAAATAATATAAGATTACTCCCTAGCAGAAGTCTTACTAGCAAAGAATAAAGACACATAACTGTTCCCCTCCTTGAGATTTAATCAAATCGGACAGGTCAATCACTTCACAAGAAAATGTCCCTCAGCACAGCTGTTTCTTCTAAAAACATTAAAACACAGTCTATAGCCTACCAAGACATGTAGGTCAGCAAAATGGTTTATATCCTCTGTTCATTGTCCCTTTTTGAGAGTGCCTTCCTCCTCAATCGCTTGTCTGGTTACTGCCCATTCTTATTTGTTAGTGTTCATCATATTAACTTGTAGTACATGCCACCTGTTCTTCACACTATACTTTGTTATGATTAATCTGATTTTATTCAATGGAGAACACATGGACTGAGGAAGCTAAGATGAAAATCCAGGGACTGGTAACCATTGGTATCGTATTTCATAAAGTAGACAAACAGATCAATGCAATATTAAAGATTACAATAATAGTCCCACATTTATATAGTCAATTGATTTTAATAAAAGTGTCAATGAGGAAGTAAGTCCCTTGAGCCAGTAGGTATTAATTCAGAGGCAATGAACTTCAACAGCAATCTCACATCATGTACAATATTAATTTATACTGGGTTAATAGAACTAAGCTTGAGAGCTAAAACAATAATGTTTCTATAAGAAATGACTATGCTATCTTAGTGACATCGAAAGAGATTACATATTTTATAGCCTAAGAAATGACCTTAAATGAACAAAATACACTGTAAGTTCACTATCCACAATTTTCTTTACCAAAAGATGGTTAAAATATGTATAATCCAAGGAATAAAAACATTCCAGCTGTGTCATTTCCCAGACAGAGAACTGCTGTCAACCTAAAAGAAAATTAATACATGTAGGTGAGCAACTTCTTCTCAAGGGTCATTCCTTCAAGGGTCTGACTGCTTTTGCATCTGACTCAAATATTTCTAAGTATTCACCCAATCAGTTACTTCACAGTTCCTTCAGGTGATTTCCACAAACAAACCTATGTATGGATCTTTATGACCATTGAAAATTTTTCCTATGTCAGTCATAATTGAAGTCAGCATTTCAATTATGAATTGTTTCTTTCATGCCAACCAGATTTCAGGAGTGTCTTAACAAATGAACTTACTGGATAACTCAAAGTAGTACAGAGAACTGCTTCTCATGTCTAGAGAAGTTTAATGTTTAAAGATCAAACATTTCTTTCAAGCAGAATTAGTTTGCTGTGTAGTTAAAAATAGAGACAGTGACAAATGTCCCCGGCTGTGCCAGAATCCAGGACTGACCTTCCAAGTTCTTTTTACAATCATACAGCTGTCTATGTGGAAAACCAATTATTGAATTATTGGCTTTGGCAAAAGAAATGTAAAATATGAGTCTCAGCTCCATTTCTTAATTGCACTTCATCTAAGGTATGTATTTTAGTCTCTGTCACCTAAAATAAAATAGAGGTAGTAATTTTACTGGCCTTAGAAATAATTGGAAAATTAAATAAGTTAATAGTGATGGGAACACTTTAAAAGTTAATAGTAATAGGACATACTTACGAAAACTTGAATAGCAGACCCTAAGGGGTGACTTTTCTGCATTACCTCCCCCATCCCAAGGAGACAAAATAAGCAGATTCTTGTTCAGCACTCTGCTTTCCTCCCTCCTTCACACCCCTTCAAACCCCTGCCTTAACCCTTAGTGGAAGCTCTCAATGCACAGACACATTCAACCTACAACTGCCAGAGGCCACAAGTATGAGGTCCAAAGAACATATCTGACCAGGTAACAAACATGCATCACACTCTCTGAGAATCCATAGAGAAACAGAAACCAAGAAAGAAAAGACAAACCCAATGAAAACAAAGCCAGAAATCAGTACTCAGGTCTACATTCAGCACAACCCCAGCTGTCCAAGGCTGTCACAAAAACACAATCAATAACAGCCAAGACAATATGTAGCCACTAGATCCAAGCTGTTCTACCACAGCAGACGCTGGATATTCCAACATAGCTGAAGCGCAAGAAAGAGACCTCAAAACTGCCTGTATGAGGATGATAAAGTTCCTTAAAGAGGAAATTAACAAATCCCTTTAAATAATGCAGGAAAACACCAGCTGTGAAAGGAAACAAACAAAATCCTTCAGGACATGAAAATGGAAACCAAAACAATAAAGAAATCCCTAACCGAGGGAATTCTGGAAATGAAAGATTCAGGAATTCAAAGAGGAGCTACAGAGGAAACCTCCATGAACAGAATTCATGATTGTTAGAGACCATCTTAGGCACTGAAGATAGAAGATGTGCTAGAAGAAAGAGATACATTGGTCAAAGAAAATATTAAATCCAAAAACTCTGCAGACATAAAATATATAGGAAATTTGATCTAGTGTGAAAAGACTAAACCTAAGAATAAAAGGAATAAAGGAAAGAGAAGAACCCAGCTCAAAGGCACAGAATGTTTTCTACAATAGCATAGAAGGAAATTTTTCCTAACTTAAAAGAGATGCCTGTAAAGATACAAAAAGCATATGAAACACTAAAGAGATTGGAACAGAAAAGAAAATCACTTCACCATATAATAGCCAAACATTTAACATACTGAACAAAGACAGAATATTAAAAACTGCAAGGGAAAAGACCAGATAACATAAACAGCAGCTCTAGTAGAATTACACTTGACAATACAATGGAGACTTTAAAAGCCAGAAGATCATGGACAAATGCGCTAAGAGAACACAGATGTAGTCTCAGACTACTACACCCAGCAAAGTGTTCAATCACCAAAGATGGTGAAAAGATATTTCGTGATAAAGCCAATTCAAACAATATCTATCTGTAAACACAGCCTTTCAGTAGGTGCTAGAAGAAAAACCCATACCTAAAGGGATTAACTATATCCATGAAAACATGGGGAAAAAAAACAACCCCACACAAGCAAAATCAAAAGAAAAGAAACACACACACACAATCATATACACTAACTTACACACACACACGACCACCACCACCACTTTCAACACTGCCATCACCACCAAGAAAATAACAGGATTCAACAGCCTATGATGAATGGATTCAATTACCCAATAAAAAGACACAGACTTAACAGTATGGATGCAAAACCAGTATCCACCCTTCTGCTATGCCCAAGAAATACATCTCAACCTCAAGGATAGACATCACCTCAGGGTAAATGGTCAGAAAAATATATTTTAAGGAAATGGACCTAAGAAGCAAACTGGATTAGACATTTTACTATATAATGAAATACACTTCAAACCAAATCTAATCAAAAGAGATGGGAAAGGACACTACATACTTATCAAAGAAATAATCCACCAAGATGACTTTTCAGTTCTAAATATTTATGCACCAAACACAAGGGTACTGGCATTTTTTTTTAAAAGAAAAGGCTACTACATCTTAAATCACATATTAACTCTCACACACTGCGAGTAGGACCTTTAAATATGCCATTCTTATCAATTAAGAGGTCACCCAGATGATAACTAAACAGAGAAATATGGGTACTAGAATTAACGGACATTATGACTCAAATTGATCTAACTTACATCTATAAAACATTTCACCCAAATACAAAAAAATATAACTTCTTCTCTGTACCCCATAGAACTTTCTCCAAAATTGACCCCATACCCCGATACAAAAGAAATCTCAACAGATACAATAAAATTGGATTAACTCTCTACATTCGATCTGACAAACATGGATTAAAGCTGGAGATCAACAACAACAGAAAGTTTACAAAACTTTATGTACAAAACATTTGGTTTCTTATGTCAAGAAAGAAATAAAGAAATTAGCATAGCATACCCAAACTTATGGGACATGATGAAAGCAGGTCTTTTTGTTTGTCGAGACACTGTTTCTCTGTAGCTTTGGAGCCTATTTTGGTATTACCTTTTGTAGACCCAGGCTGGCCTCCAACTCACAGAGATCTGTCTGCCTCTACCTCCTGAGTGCTGAGATTAAGGCATGCACCACCATCGCTGCTGGCTTTGAAAGCAGTTTTAAGAGGCAAGTTAATATCACTAAGTGCCTACATTAATAAAAAGAGAAAGAATGAGAAGAAAGAAAGAAAGAAAGAAAGAAAGAAAGAAAGAAAGAAAGAAAGAAAGAAAACTGGATCGATCTCATCCTAGTAAATTAGCAGCACCCCTTAAATCTTTAGCATAAAAAGAAATAATTTTACATAAGATGAGTAGGTGGAACAAAATAATCAAACTCAGAGCTGAAATAAATAACATACAAATAGAACAATACAAAGATTCAATGAGACAAAGAGTTGATTCTTTTCCACAAGATAGACAAACCCTTATCCGAACTAATTTACAGGCAAAGATTGAATATCCAGATTAACAAAATCAGAAATGAAAAGGGGGATGCAAAAACAGACAACAAGGAAATCCAGAGTATCATATGGGTATATCTTAAAAACCTGTATTTTGGAGATGCCTTCAAGACCTGGAGGAAGTTGGACGTACAGAACGACATACAGGATGAAAGAAAGATTCATTTTGGGCACAAACAACCACATCATTCTAGAGCGAGAAACAGAGGTCTACAGGAGAAGAGCGGCCCGTTCCATTGTGTCAGTCTCAGTCAGATTCACAGTAACAGAATAGAAACAAAAACATGAGACCACACAGAACAGACAAGGTTTTTGACTTTACACAAAACAACAGAATTTCTGAAGTACTTCCCGTGTGCTCAGCTCTCACTGCTGACACACCTAAAGACAGTCAGTTTCTGAGACACTTCATCAAATGCGGGACTCTTACCAGAAAATTATGAGTCTCATCTGCCCTCACGTCCAGGATTTGAGGCATTAAGTCCTCAAGCACAAACATGGGGCTCTTCTGTCCCCAAGGTCCAGAATGTCTTCTGGACTTTTGCAGTCAATGGATTCCTAGCATGTCTGCGCTAGCCATAAACCAACTGCTCACGAACTAACCTAGGCATACCTTTAAAAAGGGAGTGAGTAGATAGACAATAAGTAAATTCACAGTGCACAGAGTTGAAGAAAATTAAAGTTGATTCACTTGCTTAACCATTTCCTCATCTGGGCTACTTAACACAACTAGTTTGTGTAGACCCTTTGTGTTTTCAGTATTTAAAGATAACGTGGTTATCTTAACTCTAGACTTTTAAAAAATCATGTTCAGTGACCCTCACTTATTAGGTTCCTCCAGTAGCAGGGAGAATGATGTGGTCCACTGAAACACTTTAAGGGATTTTTAGTTATGTGGATATTTGTTTTTGACTAGATAGGCCATGCTCACCTCATTTGTTTTGAACCTTTTTGGCATAAACATTCAAGGAAGTTATATGTAGCTGCCTTTGTGATAAACTTTGGTTCAGAATCAGTGGAATCTCTGGGACCCAAACTACGCTTAGTATCCCCCAGACTATGTGCTGTTAAAGGGAAGATCTCACCACATCACAGTCAGAGCAGCCACTCAGATTTGCCTAAGGAAACAAAATCATGATGATTGAAATAGTTTTAAATAACTGAGCTCCAAAAAGTCTGTGGACAGGAGTAAGTTAAAATAGTTTAAAGATGAAACTGACCCAAATAAATGGTATTATTTAGTAATGTCAGAGGCAGTGTTATGGAAAGAGTTCATTTGGTTCTTGGTGGAATGGGCATATCCAATCTTTTCTTAACTTAATGACCAAACTATAATTAAGAAATGCCCTATCCTGTTTCTATCCAAAAAAGGAAATGGATATCACCCTCCCTGAAGTGGTACTGGGGATTAAACTCAGCACTCTGTGACTGTGATTTATCCCCAGAGCCAAGAAACTGTTATGCTTAAAATTCTGTTTTAGAAGTTCAATCTTGACTTTCTGGTACCCATTTATCTGGGAAGATAAAACTTTTCTTATCTTTCCATATTTTCCCCAAAATCTTTCTATTTTTTTCTTGGAGCTGATGTACTAATATCTGAAAATCCGTGTTCTTCAATAGTATTACTTAGGAAAGTATCGTTAAAGATATATTTGAAGATGGTTGCTTTCATACTGTGTTCTGTTGACTTTGATAAATTATGCAGTAGATTATCTTGATCATTGCATTTTTGTCTTTGAAGTATATATATATTGTTCTTGTTGATTCTTTTTTTTCAGGTGTGACTTTATGGTTAACATTTAAATGTAGGAAAAAATGAAAATTTAAGGAACACAGTCTTATCTATTAATTCAGATGCATTAGATTAAGAATATTTGTGTTCGTGTTTATTTTTTATGAAGTCATGTTTATTTGAGTGTGTAAAGTTATGCTTTATAGGTAAAGAAGTAGCAAATACAGATGAGATAAAAACAAATGAAAGAAAACAAAAAACTAAAAAGAAAGAAAAATGCAAGTGAAAGTTAAGCCATTTGTGATGGCTCACTCCTAGAATAGCACTTGAGGCTGGGGCAAGAGGAATAGCTGGGGCTTGAGGCCATCAAGGATTCCAGAGGAAGAATAGGCTTTGTCCTTCAAAGAACAGAGACAAAAGAGAGTATATGAAAATGATGAATAGTCTCATAGACTATACAGACAAAGATACGGTTGTGCTTATCTTTTGAAGACAACAAAGAGGTGTTGAGTGGAGGAGTGTGTTACCTAAATGTTATAGTAGTTGGAGAGGGCTTGAAGGGGCAACCACCATCACTCAAATTACAAAATCCAGCAATGACACCGTCGCTACCAAAGGTCGAATTGACATCTGTATTACTCTTTGGTCAACATAGAATTCTTGTACTATTGTCAAAATAGCATACATAGTTAAAATAAAACACAAAAATATGTTGAGTATTTGAGATGAAAGTAAAAGAAAGCCTTCTAAATCATTAGGCAAATTGGGAAATCATTAAAATAAACAGATCACATCATTACAGAGCAAAAATCTGGTAGAACAGAATACAGGTTTTTTGTTTTGTATATCTATCTAGCTGATGGATATCTTCAGCAAATTATATAGATAGAGGAGTAACTCAAAAACACCAGTAGCACTCCATATACAATGGGCTGAGAAATAAATAAGGGAATCAAACCCCTTACAATAACCTCAAATAATATAAAATATCTTAGTGTAACTCTAACGAGCAAGCAAAATATCTGTATGATAAGAACTCCCAGTCTTTGAAGAAAGAAATTGAGGAAGGCATCAGAAGATTGAAAGATCTCCTATGCTCATGAATAGGTAGCATTAACATAGTAAAAATGGCCATCTACCAAAAGCAATCTAGATATTCAATGCAATCCCATTCAACATTAAAAACAGGATCTTTGTAGACCTGGAAAAGACAATTCTCAACTTCAAAGGAAAAAAAATCTAGTATACCTAAAAGAACCCTAAATAACAAAAGAATTGCTAGAAGTTTCACCATTTTGTATTTCAAGTTATATTAGAGAGCCATAGTAATTAAAACTGCATGGTAATGCCAAAAAAAGACACATTGATCAAAGGAATCAAAATGAAGACCCAGACATAAACTTACATACCTATGGACACTGATTTTTGATAAAAAAGAAAGAACTACACAATTGAAAAATTATAGCCTCCTCAATACATGGTGCTTGTGTAACTGGATATGCATGTAGAAGAATGCAAGTAGATCTATACTTATCACTCTGCACAAAACTGAACTCCAAGTGGATCAGTCCTCAGTATAAAACTACATACACTGAACCTGAAAGAAGAGAAAGTGGGAAACAGCTTTGAACTCCTTGGCACAGGAGCAAACTTTCTAAACAGAACACTGATACTACAGACACTGAGATTAACAATTAATAAATGGGACCTCAATAGTCATATTGCTGGGTATTGAGGAAGGTTGTTACCTAATTTCCTAGAAATCACCACACTGATTCCCAAAGTGACTGTATAAGTTTGCACTCCTACAATGGAAGAGTGTTCCCTTTTTCCAACATCCTCTCCAGCATAAGTTTTCATCAGTCTTGGCCATTCTGAGAGGTGTAAGATGGAGAGTTGTTTTGATTTTTACCAAAAAGAAGTTCAATCATACCACACGAACATGTGCTCAACTATGTTCGTAGCATCATTACTTGTAATATCCAGAACCTGGAAACAATCTAGATGTCCCACAACCGAAGAATGGATAAAGAAAATGTGATACATTTACACAATGGCATACATAGCAGTAAAAAATAATGACATCTTGAAATTTGCAGGCAAATGGATGGTTCTAGAAAAATACATATTGAGTGAGGTAACTGAGACCCAGAAAGACAAATATAATATGTATTCACTCACAAGTGGCTTCTAGACATAAGCAAAGAAAATCAGCCTACAGGCCACTACCCCAGAGAAACTAGACAACAAAGAGGACCCTAAGAGAGACATACATGGATCTACATAGGAAGGTGGAAAAGATGAAATCTTCTTAGTAAATTGGGAGTATAGGGGTCATGGGAGAGAATATAATGGGAGAGGGGAGGAAGGGAGAGTTCAATAGAAATAAAAAGAAGAAAAAAAAAAAAAAAATGGGAACTCATAAAACTGACAAGTTTCTATAAGGCAAAAGACACTGTCATTTGGACAAAGTGAAAGCCTATAGAATGGAATAATAATTTTATCAATTCCATATCTGATATATAAATATAATATCCAAGATATAAAAAAATTAAAAAACCCAGATATTAAAAAAATCCAATTAAATCCGGGCAGTGGTGGCCCATGCCTTTAAACCCAGCACTCGAGAGGCCGAGGCAGGCAGATTTCTGTGAGTTCGAGTTCAGCCTGGTTTACAAAGGAAGTTCCAGGAAAGGCTCCAAAAACTGCAAGGAAACCCTGTCTTGAAAAAAAAATCCAATTAAAATATGGGGTACACATTTAAACAAAGAATTCTCAATAAAAGAAACTCAAGGTGTTAAGAAACTTTTGAAATAGTCAACATCCTTAGCAACCAAGGAATGCAAATCAAAAATACTTTGACATTCTATCTTATACCTGTCAGAACGACTGAGATTAATAAGACAGAAGACAGATCACACTGGTGAGGATTTAGAGCAAGGAAAACACTCCTCCATTGCTTTTGGCAGTGCAAACTTTTGCAGTCACTATGGAAATCAGTGTTGAAGTTTCACAGGAAGATGGAAACTGATCTCCCTCAAGAACCAGATGCACCACTCTTGGACATATACCCAAAGGATGTGTCATCCTACTACAGAGAAACTTGGTTCAGCCATGTTCATCACTGCTCTAGTCCTGATGGCCAGAAATTGGAAACAAGCTAGACATCCCTCAACAGAAGAATGGATAAAGGAAATGTACATTTATACAATAAGGTATTACTCATCTCTTAATAAGATTACATTATGAAATTTTCAGACAAATGGATGGAACTAGAAAAAAGCCTTCCTGAGTGAAGTAACCCAGATCCATATATACATATATATATTATGTATTCTTTTATATCTGCATATTATCTATTAAATAAAAGATAGCCAATCTATGACCCATAAACTCAGAGAAGTTAGTCATAGAGGAAGGGACTGGGGGTGGGCAAATAGACCTCTCTGGGAGGAAGAGATAGAATAGATTTTAGTGTGAACTGGGGGCAGGGTGGGATGGAATCAAAGGATCAGCTGGGGACTGGAGGGGAGATAAACTTGAGGGAGGGAATTTGGGAAGAGACAGCAAAATTGAGGGGCACTTGATAAATGGTATGAAAACCCAGTACAGTGGAAATTTTCTAAAATATATGAAGACAATCCTAAAAAGTTTTCCTAATAATGGAGGTGACAGATTCCCAACTAAATGTCCATCATCACCAAAGGAGTCTTTCTGAACCCAAACTGGGTTGCGTCAATTGAGTTGTCCATGGGGGGTCCCTTGTAAAAGTCCAAACAACCTATGCTGTTGGTCAAACAATGTGTCACAAACTAATTACAGGACCCCATTAATGAGGACAACACCCATACAATTCACTGAAAGTGAAGAATTAGAGCTGAAGCCTAATTCTCCTGATTACATTCAGCTAGCACTCTTATGTTCTAGGATCTTTGGTTCAATAAAGTACTCTCCAAGCTACCAAAAGAGAAACATAAACAGCAACCAAGCCACAACACATTTGACCCACAATACGTCCTCCCTGCAAGATATGCTAGGGCAATGGTGAAACAGAACTTAGAGGAGTAGTCAGCTGATGTCTGATTTGGCTTAAGGCTCATTTCATGAGACAGAACCCATACCTGAAACTGTTAGGGCGAACAAGAACCAGACACCAGAACCAGGCAACTCGTGAATTCTTGGCCTACCTGACCGAACGTAACCTCCTGGCCTACGTGACCTGGACCATGAGGCGAGATCCCGTGCCCCTGCCCCCCAAGCCCTCA
Source organism: Microtus agrestis (assembly GCA_902806775.1). NCBI lineage: Eukaryota > Metazoa > Chordata > Mammalia > Rodentia > Cricetidae > Microtus > Microtus agrestis. The sequence continues at coordinate 36,106 of CADCXT010005415.1, read as the reverse complement.
TCCAGGGGCTATATAAGAGGCTGTGACGAACTTAAAAAAAGTCACTGCCTCCATGACTCCCCCTCAGTTCCTGAGTTGCTGAAGGCTGGTCCTTACAGCACTAGTCATGTGGTTTTTATCGCTCAGAAGACTGTTGTTTTGTAAAGAGACACAGAAAATGAGTGGATCTGGGCAGAATGGGAGATGGGGAGGACCTGGGAAGAATAGAGAGAGAGGAAAGTGTAATCAAGATGAATTGCATCTGTGAGAAAAGAATCTATTTTCAATAAATGGAAAAATCAAAGAAATTAAAAATGCTTTATTTATAACCCAAACTACAAAAACATTAGTGACACAGTGAAATAATCCTGTGTGCTTGTCATCCTACTTTAGTGCCCATAAACATTTTTTATTTTATATATTGAAAACTCACTTTATTTGATTTATTCTAAAGCAAATTTAAGGCCTTAAATTAAGTTGTAAATATTTCACTATGTTTCTCTATTCTAAACTATGAGGAAATATTTTAAATACAGCTGAATAGTATAGCATTGCACATTAAAAATTAAAAGGAAGGAATATATGAGCAAGGGAGGTCAAGATCATGATGGAAAAATCTAGACAGTTAAATCAAGCTCATAGAAATTCATGAACTCTAGACCGACAGCTGTGGAGCCTCCATGGGATCCAACAAGGCCCTCTGCATGTGGGTGACAGTCGGGTGGCTTAAGCAGTCTGTGGGGCCACTGGCAGTAGAACCAGGATCTATTCCTGGTGCATCAGCTAGCTTGTTGGAGCCCATTCTTTATGGTGGGATGCCATGCTCAGCCTTAGTGCAGGGTGGAGGACCTTGGTCCTGCCCCAACTTAATGTACCAGACTTTGCCGACTTCCCGTTGGGGCCCTTACAGGTTGAGGGAGAAAATGGGAGGTGGGTTGAGTGTAGGGTAAGGGGGGCAGGAGGAGTGGTTGAGGGAGAACTATGGATGGTTTGTAAAATAAAATTTAAAATAATGAATCAATTTTTTAAAATTAAAATGAATCAATATATTATTTTTGGCCTATTTTTCACTTTCCACCATTTGTCTCATCGGAGCGTTTTTTAAATTTATTTTTTAAATTTTATTTTACATTCCAAACACAGTTCTGCCTCCAACCCCTTCACCTACCCCTCCTCACTTCTCCATAACCCATCCTACTCCCGATGCATTCTTCCCAATGGGCAAGGGCTGTTTTTAAGGTTTGCTTATTTGTATTGGGTCCCATGAAAATTTTGCTTTATGGCATTAGCTGATAATGTAATGTATAAAATACGTTGTACTTTCTTTTCCATACTACTTAGCTTTACAGCAATTTAAAATTCTGTATGATAGTATTATGTTTACACTAGAGCTAGCCTTGAATGAATTATGAAATTAGACAACAATCAGCAACAGATTATAAAATGGTTAGGTGAAAACTCACAGGAAAATATTTAATAGAACAAATAGATGTCAGTTGAACAGTGTGCTTACCATAAATTTCCCTAGTAGTGGTATAAAGATATCCTTATAAGAAGTGTTATAATAATTTGAAGATACATTGAAACCCATTTTTATTGACCTCTAACAAAAGGATGAGACAATTCACATCCATTATTTTCTGACAATGACAATTATGCATCACCATATTCATTTCCTCTCTCACTTTATGGATTAAAACAAATGAATCTAAAACAAAGGAGTTTGTCAACACTTCTTTCAAGGTACAACAAGGTATTTTAGTTGATAATCTTGAGGGAAACAAACAATCTAAATTTGGTTTGATATATATGATGTTAGTTGTCTTCATGACAGCATCTAGAATTATCTCTTAGATGTGCCTCTGGGCATGTTTGGTGATCATTGTCTTATGCTAACTGATCTGAGAAGAATTGCTTAATTGTGGACAGGACTGTTCCCTACACAGAAGATTCTGGACTGCGTGTGGCGGAGAAAGAGACCTGAGCGCTAGCGTGCATATACATTGCTTTATAGTCCAGACTATCAATGTGATGTGAACAGTTGTGTTTCCCACTATTATGGAGCCTTGAGACAAAATAAGCCCTTTCTACCTTTTGTTTATTTTTGTCAAGACTTTTATCACAGCAATAAGAAAGGAAACTAAAAGCAACATAAAATGTTTTATCTGTCTTGCATGTAAATGTAGTATGCCTGTGTATCATTTTACCACATAAAGCCCTACCATCTCTTGACATGTATATGCCTTTTCCCAACCCACTTAGTATTCCAAAATATAATTTGAGAACTTTAGACAGCTTACATGTTGCGGGATATTTGCCTGCACTGTGAAACCCGAGACTGTGCTAACACTGTGAAACCTGAGACTGTGTTAATAAATTCAGTCTTGGATCAGCGGGTGGAGCCAGCAAGTAGTCGACAGGAGTTAGCCAGAAAGAGTACAGAGAAGCTTGGGCTGGGGCGACTGGAGAGACTTCCCTTGCTGGACTCTGGAAAAACAAAAGTCAAGTCAGCTGGTTGAGCTGGTTGCTTCGTCTCTCTGAGCTAGCAGGTTTTCATCCCAACATCTGACCTCCAAGTCTTTATTGATAAATATAACAACAGAGACTTAGGCCGGCGTTGGTGGCGCACGCCTTTAATCCCAGCACTAGGGGGGTAGAGGCAGGCGGATCTCTGTGAGTTCGAGACCAGCCTGGTCTACAGATCTAGTTCCAGGACAGGCTCCAAAGGCGCAGAGAAACCCTGTCTCGAAAAACCAAAAAAAAAAAAAAAAAAAAAAAAAAAAAAAACAATAATAGGGACTTAGTTAAAAACTACATTTGGTGGGAGCAGCAACAGAATCAGTGCAAGTGGGCCTGGAAGTTCTGCCAGGTGCTGCCTGAGAATGAAGGCTCTGCCTGAGAGTGGGGGGCTCTGCCTGAGAGGCGGGGCTTTGCCTGTGAGGTCCTGGGCAGAAGAAGGTGGTTAAAATACCATCAGATTCAGGAGAGGCCACTAAGCCGAAGACAGGACAACAACACTTACATAACATGTATCTATATTTCAGTCCTTCAACTATATATTCTTTCCAATCTTATTTCTATCAATGACTGTTTTTTACAAAATTACCTATATTTCTTAATCTTTAATTTCAGTTTCCAAATGATAATTTGAAAAAACCATTCCATAATATTCATATAGATTATCTAGTGTTTTGGGGTATAGTCCATTATATTTCTATCCAACATTAAGTAGATCTTTCATAATTTTTAATCCTTATAAGTGTGTAAAACATTCCTGCAATCTCTAGCATATAATAAGTGCCTTGGTATATATATATTATATACTTTGAATATATAAAAATTAGAATTTATATCTGAATATTTTCCCCAAATTTTTGCTGCACAGTTATTTTTCTTCTTTAATACTATTATAATTATTATTTTCATTAGAAACTGTTTTGACTGAAGTATATTTATATACACATGGTGTTCTCATCTCCAAACAGTTCCACTCACTTCAGTTTTTATAATTATAACCTTTACTTTTAATTTTACCCAATTTAAACCTAATTTCTAGATTTTTGTTTCAATTAATCTTTTCAAGTCATATTAAAGATAGGTTATCCTTACCTCTGCAATCATATGCGAGTTTAAAATGAACACTTATAGTGCTTTGTTGCAAAAGTTTGATCAGTTGAGTTTGATTCCTAGAAAACATGCAAGAGTATGAGAGGAAACAACCCTCAAAGATATCCTCTGACCTCCACTCTCACACTGGAGCAAATGAGCCATTGCACACACATCACACACACTAATAATGAAAACATAATCTACTATATTATTACATTCAACCTTAAAGTAACTTCTCCCACATAGATCATAAATTTATGTGAAGCTGGGGGTTTATTTGCTTTATTTAAATGTAAATCAATTCAATAATATTCCAAGGAATACAAGCAGATGAACATTTAAAATATATTTGTGGACAGCTGTTGAGCAGTTTTGTGGTCATGGCGACAGTTTCTCAAGTCCTTCAAGATGCACTGTTTGTCATATTCTATTTTTGGAAAGTATTTTTCTTCCCTGCTCTCCATTTTTGACCCCATCTCTCTCTCTGCCTAACCTCTCTCTCATCCTCTAACTTATTTTTCTCAACAACAGATACTTTCAACTTGATTTGGCCTTCTATGGGCCACCCTTGGGGCTAGGGAGGTCAGTGGCTCACACTCTGCTCAAGATTTTTGCAGTCAAGATGGAAGTAAAATGGAGGATATCTTTTCTTTCTAATAGAAACAGTTTAGTCAGTTTTATTTTGTAATGCGGTGAAATATATACATGCATACAAACATCCTATCGTCACCCTCTGAGCACATATTGAATAACTCTCCCCACATTGTTATAAAATGGACTTCTGCAAAATTTCCAACATACATAGCAATCTCTATACTTACGGCCCAGAATTGCTTATCTCATAATATCTGTACCTGAGGCCAAAAAATTCCGAACATCTGAATATCTCTACCTGTACTTTTATCTATATCGTCTATATGTATATTTATATTTAACACATCTACTTCGGCAACATAGAAGTTTGGACAAAATTTACAGCTTGTCAGGGGAGCAAATTGTTTGAAATAAATAATTTGAAGGTTTTAGTCATTTACAGAAAACATTTGTATACAAAACCAGAAATTGAGTCTTTATTTAGAATGTGCCTACTAATCATCTAAATCTCCTGTTTAAGATATGTTGTGAAAGTAATTTGATGAATAATGCTCTAACTTACGAACAAAAAGCCATAACCAAATTCTTTATGGAGGTCTGCAGTTTGAATTTGCAGTGTTCCTCATTGGCGCAGTGTTCAAGGGTTAGTCCTTAGTTTGACATTCTGTGAAGATGGTAGGATCTTTAAAAGGTAGGGATTAGTAGAAGAGTACCTTTGAAGAAATTTATGGGACTTGGGCCATTTCTTATCTTTTCTATTTGCTTGAGTTTTGAATGTGTGGGCAGCTTTTTTATGTCTGATCTGCAAGAGAGACAGCTATCATATACTAAAATCTTTCTGATGAAGCTATAGAGTCCACTATTCAGTGAAACAAATTTTGTAGGAAACATTGGATCTTCGTTGATCGCAGAACATGATGTGGTTAAATTATAAAAATGTCCATCAGTTTGAAATAACAATGTGCTTGTTTTTGTTCTTTCCTCTACATATTATATGTGAAGAGAGTGTTATAAACTGTTACCATGCTTAAGAATGATAAAAATAATGTTTGCTTTAAGTCTTATTTATAGCGGTGTATGGTGGTACGCAACTTCAATCTCAGCATTCCAAAGGCAGAGGCAGGAAAATCTTAGTTCAAGGCCAACCTGGTATGCAGAAAAAATTTTAAGACAGTCAGGGATACACAGAAAAAATCTCATTTGAAAACAAGAAGGGTCTTATTTATAATAATCCTTTATTTTTCTAAATTGTTATGGAACTGCTTCATTCCCCCCAAACAGTGTTTCTCAATCTGTGGGTTTCAACCTATTTGGGGTTGAATAGCCCTTTCACAGGGATCACATGTCAGATATCCTGCATATCATATATTTACATTATGATCAGAACAGTAGCAAAATTACAGTTTTGGTGTAGCAATGAACATAATTTTATGGTTTAGAGTCACCACAGGAGTAACTGTACTAAAGGGTCACAGTATTAGGAAGGTCCTTCTTCCTCCGATTCCTTCCATAAAGCCCCTTTGTTATGTCTCGAATTCATTAACTTTCTCATTATTACACACACACACACACACACACACACAAGAGAGAGACTTGCATGTGTACATGTGTTTCTTCCTAAATACATTTTAAAAACCCCTACTTGTCAACATGAATTGCCTAAGACCTGAACTACAATGATACCAAATGAACATGTTACTGTGGAAGGGGACAGCTAATGGGACCCTTAGCTGTAGATGAAGAACTCTGGGCAACTGTGAAATGCTGAAAGGAAAAGAAATGGTCTTCCCCATGGATGAGGCCCCACCCCACCTCCGGTTGATCATCAAATACCAAGTATTCAGCATTAAGGTCATATACATACCATTAAGAAATCTTTACATTCTCATTTGTTTTATTTTATGAGTATGCTGTTGTGTCTGAGTGTTTGTACATGTACTATATATGTGCAACTGCCTGCAAACGCCAGCAGAGAGTTCCAAAACCCTGGAAAGTTCCAAAACTAGAGTTAAGGCAGCTGTTAGGTACCCAATGTGTGTGCTGGGAAACTGAACCAGGGTCCTGTACAATAGTAGTAAGGACTCTAATCTTTGAACCATTCCTCTAATCCTAAAAAAAAATTCTAAGTATATCTGAGCAATTTTTCTTGATCCGATATTTTTATATTATTCTGACAAAAATAATATGTTGATTTACATTGAGTGTTACCGATGATTATCTATGTAAGGATATTTCTTTAGGCATACATTTTGTAATTGGGCTTCATGTAGATTAGCCTGTTTTTATTTTTGTAGCTTTTGACATCAAACCCAAAGCCTTAAGTCCATGTTCTTCCAGTGAGATACTGTATTTTTAACATAGGTAGTCATGTGTGAGTTTTTTTAAACTCATTATTGTTTAAACGATACCTCCACCCTTTCTGGCTTACAAGTCTTATAATACTTACTGATGGCTGGAGAACTAAATTATTATGCAATAACTTCCAAATTTATTTCTGAGCAATAATAAAGCTTCTTTGCCAGTTGTTCCTTCATCCATCGAGAAACCAACAAGGTGTGTGGTCCCATGCTTGTAAACTCAGTACTCAGGAAGCTGAGACAGGAGGATTGTGCTACATAAAAAGTGAGATTCTGGCTCATAAAAATAAAGGGAAAAATAAAAGAAACATAAAACCAAGTTACTTTATAAATTAAATAAATAGTATGGGTTGACTACCTGAGTGTGGGAGAGAAGTCTTCAGGACACAGAGCTGGGCACAGGCAAGATGCTTTCCAGCAGTAAAACGTAAATCTTTGCATTTTCTAGAATGGTTTCCCAATGCTTGCTGCTTGGGAGACCTTCAACACACCCAGTGCCGAAGTATAGCCCCTTAATTAGTTAAAAACATTTTAGGATAGAAAACAGGTACTAAGTCGCCTGAAAGTACACTATATTATTCCAAGGTGAAGCAAAATGTGACAAATACTTTGATAAAACATGATCTAGCTTTCTGGACCCCAGATAAGGAGAAAAAACAAAGTTTTTGTTCCTCTGGATTCCTTCCCAAGTTGACAGTTCAGTGCCAGGCTTGCCACAGTGGTGTCATCTCAAGGTTTCAGCATTGAGACCAAACAATGCCTGCTGCTCTGGCATCTTCTTTTGACCTTATCATGTAGGCTTTCATGGACATTTGAGGTAGTTTTCCTATGTGAGACGTTTTTTCACGATTATTTTTATTAGTTCTTTTTGTCTGGTTTCTGACTCTTGACCTTAGTGCAAGAGTTACTAGACTGATACCATGTTTGCTGAATGATTTTGTCTACTTAGTCTCATTCAATTAGGAGAAAGTTACCGCAATAACTGCTTCTATGCCTGCAGCTTAATCACAGCGGCTGCCATATCAGTGATTCATTTACATGACATTATTTTGTTTACTAACCTCTGGCATGGGTCAATAAGTCTCTATACATGATTTAAGTGTCTCAGCTAGATTAAAAAAACTGTTATATGGTGCTTTCCTTTTAGAACTGTACAATGATGACATTTCACGAATTCTTCTGAAGGAAAGACTTTCTGTTTATATGTGAATAGCCACTACATTTTCCAGTTTTCTTAAGATTACTCAGTATGTGTGCATGCATGCACACACGGGCACACACACACACACACACACACACACACACACACACAGATACACACACAGTATAATTTTTGACCTACATTATGGCATAAGAATTAAGTGTATGAATTCAAGGACAACTCAGACTATAACAAATAACTATATTGAGGCTTACATTATACACATATTTGTATACATATACATATGTATATATATGTGTGGGCATTTAAAATATTTAAATAATAATTAACTTATATAAGTCTGTCTCAAAAATAAACAGGAAAGGGAACGAAGGGAAAAATTAGAGTCTGAAAAATATTAAAGAGTAGGACATAGATGTGAAAGATATTTAAAAATCTAAAATGATATTTCTGAAACTCTCTGAAAGTGCTAAAACATTTAAAATAAAATGTTTATTTGAGCAAGGCTGAGGGATACAGCTCTACAGTTCTGGTTTCTAGGAGTCTAAAAGCAGGTGAACCACAACATCCACTGGGGTGACACAGAGAATTTGAGGCCCACCTGGAGAAAAGTAAAAACAAAGCTGGGGATGTAGTTCAGTGGAAGAACACTTGTCTGGAATATTCAAAGCCCAAAGCTCAAGCTCCCATTTCATAAAATATTAGTTTAAAAATTTACAGGCACCCAGCATCTTGTCTTTTCATGCATATTTCTTTGAGCATTTACTCATTTGTTTGTTTGTCTGTCCGATTGTTTATTGTCCGTCTCTCTCATCACACGCATGCTCGATGGATGCCCCTTGGTATCACTTGTTTATTGTCCGTCTCTCTCATCACACGCATGCACGATGGATGCCCCTTGGTATCACTTGTTTATTGTCCGTCTCTCTCATCACACGCATGCACGATGGATGCCCCTTGGTATCACTTGTTTATTGTCCGTCTCTCTATCACACGCATGCGATGGATGCCCCTTGGTATCACTTGTTTATTGTCCGTCTCTCTCATCACACGCATGCACGATGGATGCCCCTTGGTATCACTTGTTTATTGTCCGTCTCTCTCATCACACGCATGCACGATGGATGCCCCTGTTTCCCTTTCCACCTGTATCACTTCACATGTACCGTACTGTTCATTTGCTATTGAATTAATGTGCTTGCAGAACCTAAAATTTCAACAAACTGAAGCAACAGGCAGAGCTGTACACTTAGCAATATGTTGTGTTGGGGCTCAGATCCAGAGCTGTTTGCACGTAAGCAAGCACTGTACCACCAAGCTATGTCTCCAGCCAGCAGTATGGGTATTACAGAAAACAGTCAGAATCCGTTCTTGATTGAGAAGTTCTTCCCTCCAGACAGATGCCGATCTAGCTACATTACAAACCAACTTTGATATACACAGCCTGTGCTGACCTTAGAGGAAGGACTTGTCTGAAGTCCTCTTATTCACCACAGTGTCCCATTGAAAATTCCCTGCTCATCTGACATCCTTGTCATGATCATCACCAAAGACCAACAATACCTCTTCCTGGAGACACGTTTTACCACTTGCTGCTGTCGTCACTCTCCTTACTCCAATTACTAGCTCTATTTCTGCAATAATATATATATATAATTTATAAGCTATATGCAAGATGTTATTCTTGCATTATTATTATGTATGTAGAAATATATCTTGTAAAATATATGTTACCTTGTGTTATATAAAATTCTACCTTGTATAAATTACTTTATATGATTACTTCTGTTCACCTTACCTGCTTAACTACATGTTAAATTATTTGAGTGAAGTGAATATTTATAAGTTGTTTTATATTCCCAATAATGTCTACTTTAATATAAGGCATATGGGAGATTTGTCTAGTACTATGAATACATACCTAAAATTCTGATGTAATATTTGCTCTTTATAGAAATATTATTATGACTATTGTTTGGTACTCATTCACTTGAATAAATTAAATTAAAAAAAATGTGTTAAGAAATTGAAATACCAAAGACAAGAAAAGATTTAGATCAACAATATCACAAAGAAAATGATATGATTTAGTGGTAGATGTGTCCTGTGACTTGTTAGACTTCACAAATGATAAATGGAAAGAAATAAATTCAACCTTTTCTGTGTAAGGAACTCACAATTTTTTTTCTGTAGACTGATAGCGATGCTATTATGTTTTCTGTCTTATTCTGTTTGTGGAGTTTTCCGTGTTAACACTGATACTGTGTGGTATTCATGCTCTACAGTATTTAGTCAATAAACTTCTTTGAAGTGTTAGAGGAGCTTAATTCAGTGTTAAAGCTGACAGTGGAGGAGTGGTGTGTGTGTGCTCGCACGTGTTTGTGTATGTATCTATCTGTTTCTGTGTCTGTGTTTCAATATATGTGTGCCCTATGACTGTGTTCTGCCTCTCATTTAGTTCAATGGTTCCTAACACAGCATGGTGAAACTCTAGGGTACTAAGAGGTTAGTGCAATCTTTTTTATAACCACATCTGTGCTTTGTGCATTGTATAAACTCTAAGTTAATATCTTTTTTATGTATTATTGTTCAATGATTTAAAGTTGATATTTTAATAGAACCCATTCTAGAAGTGATACATAATTCATAGAAGCATCTTGCTATATATTTCATTAAATATTTAATTCATAAGTTTGATACTGTAGGAGCCCAAGAAAATTAAAAATTTTAAAAGATCTCCTTCCAGCTTTGCCTCTAAAGAGAGATTTTAAATGAAGGATCATCATATTTTTGTTGTAAGAAGCTGCAGGGGCCTGAAGAAAACACAATAAGCTGTTGACACCAATTATAATGTTTGTTACACACTATTGCAATATTTAGATATTCTCTTGTGAGTTTTAAACAATACATTAGCATACTTGAAAACATTGCAGTATTCATCATATCTATTCCAGCAATTCTCAAAAATCCTTTCTAGGATCACCTGAGATCCCTGCATGCCTTTAATTGAGCAAAGGCTGAGGTCAAATCATTTTATTAATAATACTAAGATACTATGTACCTTTCACTGTTTTCTTGAATAAGGTTCCAGAGTCTATATGCCTTGTGATATTAGAGCACTGTGACTGCTAAAGTAGAAACAGGGATTGATAAATCTTCTACAAAGCCAGAAGCTTAAAAAATAGGTAACATTATAAAAAAAACAGTCTTTCACAACCTTTGTTTTAGATAATGTAGTTGCTTAAGTAAATGTAGCATCATTAACTATATAAAGTATAAATATTGTTGCTTTTTAATACAGTTTTAATAGATATCTCAGATTTAATTTCTAATATAGTGAATGTAACATATATAAACAGAGTCTCAAGTTCTTGGTAATTTTTTACCATGCTTAGAGGGAATCTAAGACAGAAAAGCTATAGGATTGACATTTTAGTTTATAAAGATAATTTGTTCTCTTACTTCTTTATAGAATTAATATTTACTTGGAATTTTAACTTTAGAAAGCCAATTTTGCAAGATTTTTTTTCCACTTCTAAGATCCATATACTGTTGTGTTTGGTAACACAAAATAGTAAAAGATTGGTAAGTGGTGTTCTCTCTCTTTTTTCATTTAAAGAAATAACTTCATAAGCAATCCAAATTTTATGATTAGCTTTAAATTTATATTGCCAAATATAACAAGGTGTAAGAAGTTATTATATGGCCAAGGATTTTCTTCATTCTGTATCTTATTTACCAGGCTAGCAATAGTTTAACTCTAGGTTTCATCATCAAGCACATGTTTTTTTTTTAAATTGATTTTATTAAGCTATACATTTTTCTTTGCTCCCTTCCCTTCCTCTTCTCTCCCCTTCAACTCTCTCCCATGGTCCCCATGTTCCCAATTTACCCAAGAGATCATGTCTTTTTCTACTTCCTATGTAGATTAGACCCATATAAGTCTCTTTTAGGATTCTTATTGTTGTCTAGGTTCTCTGGGATTGTGATTTGTAGACTGGTTTTCTTTGCTTTATGTTTAAAAACCACTTATGAGTGAGTACACATGATAATTGTTTTTCTGGTTCTTGGTTACCTCACTCAAAATGATGTTTTCTATCTCCATGCATTTGCCTGCAAATTTCAAGATGTCATTATTTTTTCTGCTGTGTAGTACTCCATCGTGTAAATGTACTATATTTTCCTATCCTTTTTTTTATTTTTATTTTTTGGTCGAGGGGCATTTAGGTTGCTTCCAGGTTCTGGCTATGACAAACAATGCTGCTCTGAACGTAGTTGAGCACATGTCCTTGTGGTACGATTAAGCATCCTTAGGATATATACCCTGAAGTGGTACTGCTGGGTCTTGAGGAAGGTTGTTTCCTGATTTTCTGAGAAATTACTATACTGATACCCAAAGGTGTTATACAGTTCAATACAATGCCCATCAAAATCCCAGTAAAATTCTACAGATATCAAAATAATGGTACTCATCTTCATATAGAAAATCACAAAACCCAGGATAGCCAAAAACAATCCTGTACAATAAAAGAACTTCTGGAAGCATGGGAGAGTAATGGACACCAAAGTGTTCTTATGGTTTCAAACAAATAGAAGTCAAGATTTTAAACATGGTATAACAAATTAGCATCTTTCTGTGATTTGAAGAATAAAATTTTCCAAGTCTTTCTTTGTGGTTTGCTCACACTTATAATCATTTCTAGCTTTCGTCAGTGTAACTGATTCGCAGACATCAGATTCCTTGTCTGTGTCAGTGCTGTCTTCTTGTGACATTTACTAATGTTATTTATCACTGCAAACAGGAAGTGGATTTTATCCTTCCAAACTCCCTTTTCTTTCTTTTCTTTTAAGGCTTCAAAGTAGAGAGAGGAATCCAGCTCTTTCTCTCTTTCATTATCTGCAAATAGTACAACTTTAGGGATTTCAGAAGGAGAAAGGTAAGATAAAGAGAAAGGGAATGGGGGTGTGGAATTCATTTGCATTGTTTACATTATACACTCAGTGTCTTGTTAGCACCATAAAGTGATTGGGATATTTACCAACATGTTTATTGCTTGATTTACTAGATACCAAATAAATTTCATTATAAAAATTTTTAATTAACAAAGATGCACTATTATCTCACGAAGTTCACATGATTTGTTCTTTCGTTCTAATTCCCAGTGCTTTGGTGACACCAAGGATTTCTTAATGTACAGGGAAGATTCTTGACTCATGAATTATTCATTCTTCATATGATCTCCGAGGAGCTTGTCTTTCTTATCCCAACCATTCTTTGCTAAGCACACATTTTTGAGCAGAGGATTGAAGTCACATGTATAAAATATACTTTCTTAGGAGATCACAAAATATCATTGATAAACAGTCATTTAAAAATACTTCTGCTCAACATTACATATTTTCTCTGCTTATTTTGAATATAATTTCTATCTTCATACATGAAGTTCATATTTACCTCTATTGTTTGTTCTTTTTATTAAATTCTGCTCATATACCTTAATTTTTTTCTTTTTCTCTTAATTCTGTCACTAACACATGAGTCATTTGAATCAGCTTTGGCACATCTCTAAGTTCACAAGGTCACAGTGATCCCATCTGAGATATTGCTGAATAGTAGCAAAGTAAAACAGGGCACCTAAAAAATTATTGGAAATTGGCATTATTACTACATAGCAATCTGAATTCATAGTAATACCACCGGTTATGAACCCAAATAATGACTAATAATTGCTTTTTGTTTCTTTGATTTTTTTCATAAGTCCATCATGAGAAATGCTTACAAACAAAGCATTAATAAGTATATTCACCTCTGTATAATATGCCTCCAGAGATATTGAGCCAAGGATAACCATTGTACAGATGAATCTTGGCATCTTGGCATCAGAAGCAGACAAATTATAGGATGTGAGAGTATATAAGTGATAGGGAAAAGACTTATAAATCAAAGGGGTTTGCTAATAGTCCCCATAAAAAAACAAGTAAAAATATTCCCTTTGTATGTTAGTTAAACACTCACAGCCCTTATCTGAACAGCCCTTTTCTGAATCTGACACAAAGATACTATAATGTTATTTTTACCCAAATTATTTACTTTTACTTGATAAAAGTTACATTTTTATTCTGTACAATATAATATTTTTAAATATGCATGGCGCCCAGACGTGTGGACAACTGAATCCACTGAAAGCCTGAGGCAGCTTGGGAAGTAATTCTAGAACAAAATGACAGCATTGTACATGATTTTTTGGTAGCAGCACTCTCTCGGGTCTACTCTGCTTGCTAGAGGCAAGCAAGCACTCTCATCTGAGAGAGGCTTCCTGACTCAGCTTTAGCTGCAAAACCCTGCAGCTCATTAAGAGGTCTGGCCATGAAACACTTAAATGGTGTTGACGAAAAGCTGAACGCATGCTTTCCGGTTTTCAGCCGTAGGAGGAAAAAAGCTGACCCGTTTTAACATGCCGGCTTTCTGGGCTGTCCTGCCAGGACAAACTCTGACTCTTTTACGCAGGCGGTTCATGCGGTTTGCAATCACAGGCTGAGGAAGCTCGCTTGCTGGCAAGGACCTTGAAACACTGTAGAGTTGTGGCACTGAAGGCAGCTCTGGCTGGTACCTCAGCCACAAGGATGGAATGGCTGAAAGCTAAGGAATGGACTGGATCTAGCTGGCAAAGCCACGGCTTTAGTCCTACTGAGATTGCTTGGTAAATTAAAAACTCATGTGGTCAGAAAAACAGAGAGAGATACAGTAAAGAGAGCATCAAAGACAAAGAAAAATTTTAAATGATTTACAGTGTTAAAAATATATGCAGACTAAAAGTTAAAGTTTTTAAAGTAAAAAAAAATAAGGAAGTAGTTGGGTGTGGTAGTACACACCTTTAATCCCAACACTTGGGAGGCAGAGGGAGATTGACCTCTTTGACTTCAAGGTGTGGTAGCACACGCCTTTAATCCCAATGCCTGGGAGGCAGAGACAGGCAGATCTCTGAGAGTTCAAGGACAGCCTGGTCTACAGAGTTATTGCAGGACAAAGATACAGAGAATATAAAATAAAAGTAAAAATAAATGAAATAGAGGTTAAAATAAAGCACACAAAGATAGAAAATACACAGAGAATTTTGATACTGTATGCTATTATGCTCTCTTTGAATTGTTTGAATGCTGAGGAAGGAGCAAAAGTCACTAAAAGATATTTGTTTATAAATGCTGCTGAACTAATCCAACATAGATATTCTGAAAATGCCTTGACTTTGACATTTGGATCTAAGGACATGATACTTTGGAAAGGAGTTTCTTGTTTTGTTTTCACAGAGGATGAGACCCTGTTCATTTCTTCTATCCGAATATGGTATGATGGACCACGTCCTCCTGAAGGGTTGCTGTGAACATCTTCAGAAAATTGCTTCGCTCAACTGCCAACTAAGATGAAACTACCACACAGGTTATACCATGAAAGACCTAATTAACGATGCCCCCATTCAGCAGGAAGCAATTCAGAGAGAAAAAAACTGCGCCCATGTTCCCAAATATGGTTTATAAATGTTCTTTTCCATTTAAAGGGGGATATTATATAGATATGAATAATTTGCATTGATATGGATTTTGCTGTAGTGATTTAAATTTAAGGTCAATTTTGTTATATGTATCTGTATTTCTGATCTTGATTAAGGTATTGTGATTGTGTAGTTCACTTAAAAATGTAATGTATATAGGTTGTCAATAGATAATCATAATAGTCAAGTTTGTAGTCATGTTAGTTAGATTTTCTAGATGTACATAGATATATTTTAGATAGGCATTCTTCATATTTTTCAAAGATTATAGAATATGGCATTTTAAATGTTTTAATAACTTAGGACTTTTCATGACAATGAGACACTCTGCTCCTGGCATCACCAATCTACTTCAGGAAGAATATGGGCATTGAAGAGATTCCTTATGGAGTTTGATAGCCATTTGGGCAAGAAACTGCTCTTGCCTGGACTATTGCATAAACTGGACACAGAGAACCCGCAGAGAGAGGACTACTGAACTTGCCCAAACGTGAAATGATCTTTCAGGGTTCCTGATTCATGAAAGAGTCTGCAAGACATTCTTCAGGACAAGCAGATAGTGACTGCCTTTGAAATTTCCTGCTTCGTGGAAATGTCTGCTGGAAACTATAGGCCTGTAGGCCGAAGATGGATGCCCCAACGGTACATAGGAACTTTGGGTGACTGTACAGGCAGTGAGATGTCTCTGTCATTTCTAGAGTTTGAAAGTTGCTTTTTTCTTGTTTGCTTAGATAATATTGTATCTTTCTGGAGTCTTTGATGGAGTTAAGAATAGTTAGTTATAGTTATACTTTTCCTTAGTTATGATAAAGATTATTGTAATTTTTACTTGATAACTGTTTTGTTATATGTAATTTTGCTATGTCAAAGTTAAAGCCTTTCCTTTTTGTTTAAACAGAAAAAGGGGAAGTGATGTGGGAGTGTCATATATCAATCTGTTGATTTCATTGGTTAAGCAATAAATAAACTGCTTGGCCCTGATTGGTTAGAACATAGGTGGGTGGAGTAAACAGAACAAAATGCTGGGAGGAAGAGGAAGTGAGCTCAGAAATCATGCAGCTCCCCTCAGAGACACACACGATGAAGCTCCGACCCAGGATGGACGTAGGCTAGACTCTTCCCAGTAAGCGCACCATGGGGTGCTTACATACCTTATTAGAAATGGGCTAGTCCAGGTGCGAGAATTAGCCTCGAAAAGGCTAGATAGAAATGGGCCAAGCAGTGTTTAAATGAATACAGTTTGTGTGTTGTTATTTCGGGTATAAGCTAGCCAGGCGGCTGGGGTGCTGGGGACACAGCCCCTCTGCTCTTATCACTACAGAAGCTTCTTTGAAATCAGGATGATAGCACACAATACCCTCATAGCCCTCATATTTTGCATATGTAATTTCTGTTCTCCAGATTTTCTTAGTTTCAGTGGTTTTTGCTTATGTTCAAACTTGAACATAGGCTGTATTTAATGGAAAGTGACTGGATTCTAGAAGAGGCCAGATTTTTCTAGCTCAGAATATGTTGAGTGTTGTCTGAGTTGTCCTTTCAGCAGATGTCCTTTTCTTCTCTTTAATTTCCTTCTTTACTTGTTTCTGAAAACCTTGGAGGAATGTCAATTTACAGCAGACAAACATGCTTAGGATGAGCCAAAGGTATCATTGCAGTGTTCTATCTGCTAGTCATAGATATTCTTACTGACAAAATATGGGAAATAATATGGTATAGCATTCAGAAGATTACAGCATTGAAGCTTTAAGACTTCATGTGATGGCAGAAGTTACAAAATAATCGATACTAGTTCAGGATTATGTATAATAAAGGGTCACTTATTTAGGGGAGACTTACAGATCACTGTCCTAGATCACAGTCCTCTGCGTGAATGGGGAACAGGAAAAGAGTCTAGCACCTGGAAACAAGAGAGCAAGCATATGTTTTACAGTTGCTTTTAATAGTATAAGAGACCATGCCCAAGTGGGCTGTTATCCTAAAGGCTATTGGTTGAAGAAACTGAAGGAGCTCCCACAGTATTCATGAAAATAATAAAGAGTCTGTGATGCAGAAAAAAGATGGACTTCCCTAAAGTATTTTTTTTCTGTTTAATTCTTTGTAAATATTGAAAATGATTCCCATGTTCTTTTTATTATGGATAACAAATAAAACAAACAGGCTTTTCTCAAGTAATTAATGATGCTATGCTTTTCTCCTTTTCTATTAATTTTCATTTCTTTGTTTGCCTATTTTACTTTGAAAAATGTTCTCACCATATAACCTCTGTTGACCTCAATATCACAATCCTTATCTTTCTGGGTGCCTAGGTTACAGGTAAGTGATAACACCCCTGGATCTTGAGAAATTTTGTTGTACTGGCAATTTATTCCATAAAAGTAGCATTTGTCTACTAGTGATAGCCAAGGTAAATATTGTTATTAAATGTATCAAGTTAAAATTTCCTTTGTCTTTGAGATTTTAGGTAAACGAAAGGGCAAAGAATGACAGAAAGGTGATGGGCAGCTCTGATGAAACTTCAGTTTACTTTTGGCTAAACATCTTTTTAAGGTAGAGATATCAACAGAGTAAATAAGTTTCTAAATGGATCGTTTAAATCATTTGTTTTAAATTTTATTATAGACATTGTTAATTTAATAATGTATGATTTTTAAGAGTCATATAGCTGACATGGTAGAAAGAAGTAGAAGAATTAACAGCTCACAGTAGCGATGCTGAAAATAACATAAAGATAAGAATAAGTTAAAAGATCTGGTACAAAGACAAATAGACTCCTAATAACTACCCAGTCAAGCTGGTGGTTTCATTTTCTTCTGCCCTAAGACATTCATATTTTACCATTTATACATACATAAAAATGACTTTCAGGCTTATTTGATTATGGACTGAATTGCTCTATCACAGGATGACAAGCAGTGACAGACAGGTGCCACATAATGATAAGCCTAGCAGACCTCATATTTCTGCAAAAGACAGTAAGGAGAAAACAGGCAGAAATGTCTTTCATCCATTCTCTTACATATGGGTGACAGTGTTGTCAATCTCTGTTATATTACTCTGTCACCTGTGAGGTCTTACATTTATCAGGGTATGGCAAGTTTCAGGATAATTTTTCTAACTAGTAACCCAAGGCTAAAGCAGCACATTAGGAAAAATCAGTTGAATTACAAGAAATGCTCATAAATGCATTTTCCCTTACTTGTCAACATTGGTAGAGAATTAATATTCAAATGATGATGATGACATAATTCCATGTTTAGACTACACTTAATGTAGCAATGGCAAAACACTGAAGTGATGAGCTTTACTTTTTATTCTTGTTCACAAAATGGGCCGAACCTCCAAAATACTATAAAACCAGATTGATTTTATACAAAAGGTAAATAGCCTGGGGACTTCTGCTCAGTATTTTAGTTAGAATGATAGTATGGGGCCTGCAAGAACATGAGATGCAGTTAATTTTTAATATCATTTGTCAGTTGTGGAGGTGTGCATTTTTAACCCTGCCAGTCAAAAGGGGAAGCTGGATTACTCTGAAATTGAATCCATTCTGAGCTACATAGGGAAATCCTGTTTCCAAAGAATAATAGCAGGGCCTAGAGAGAAGGCTGAATTTGTAAGTGCATTATAGCTGCTTTTGGCAGAGGACTGAAGTTTGGATCTTAGCAACTATGTCAAGTGGCTCACAACTACCTTTAACTCCAGTTCCAGTTATCTGAGTCCTAACATACTCGGGTACATACATATAAATAAAAATAAAGTAAGTATTAAAGAGCTATTGACCATTGTGTATAAGACCCTGGATTTGAACCCCAGCCTAGAAAAACAAGCAAAAAGAAAGAGGAAATAGATGCTTGAGAGAGCAAATCCCTGTACCTCTGAGTAAAAGGTTGTGTTTTCTCTGGAGAGGAGGGTTAAAGACTTGGGTACTCTAATTGCTAGTTGTCCTGTCTATAACTGAGGAGCTTAGAAGTGGTGGACTGAGCATGGAATAACAGACTTGTTTTACTAAATTTAATTAGTGCCATTATGCAATATTTTCCATTTAGGATCAAAAAAAAAAGAAAGGACTTTGCTGCCAAAGAGGCAAGTGTTAAGTCTATTTCTTTCCCTACCATATGTCACAGGGAAAAAAATAACCACAGATGTCAAGAAGAACTCAAACTGGGAGAAGTAGACCAACAACAACGACCAATAAATGGATAAAAATGTATTTCCAGCTCAGCTGTTACGCAAAATCCAGAGTTTATAATCACATTTGGGAGTATAAGGATTCTAAAATGTGCGTGTAAAGTAAGTGTTACTCAGTTTATTTATGTAAAATTTACTAATATGTAGCTATATTTGATAACTTCTACGTTTAAAATAATGAAACAATTATGTTTAGTGTCCCCTCTTCTTAGTTCCACCATGAGATCTTCTGTTTATTTCTTTTCAAAAGGTCAACTTTTGTTTTGTATTTTATAGCATGTTTAATAATTAACTATTAAGTCTATATTTTCTTAACATTTTATAGTTGCCATGGTTTAAATTTACCTAACAAGATAATTAAATTTCAGTCTTTTTTAATTAACATATACCTTTTAAGTAGAATTTTTTTCAATAGCATATATAGATGCATCCACATGAGTCTAAACTTTTATTTTTTTATTTAATATCATCTAACTACATTTCCTGTAACTTATACCTCAGACCTGCCTCCAAGATATACTAATTTGAATTTCCTTTTTAATGCACATGTACTTGTCAGTATATCTTAAATTCTAAGATATTTTCTACTTTATAAGCTCTAGTGATTTTGAGATTAATTTTATTGTGTTCAGAGAAGACACAATTTTACTGTGTTCAGAGAAGACGCAATTGTAATTTTTTCATTCTTACAAATCAGTTGATGTTTGTTTGCAAATGTTCAGATACTGTTTGTGCTTTCTAGTTGAGATGGTATGTATGGTGTCCCATATTAGAATATAAGGTCCAACAGAGCTGATTAAATTAACGTTTGAATCATAGCATGAATGTATACCCTTATTGTTATAGTCTTATCTGATTGTGAAGTCAATTACTGAGACAAAGTTTTTATAATTTTCCTTGTTGATTGTGGCTCTGGTTGTTTTCTTGTTGATCTTTTTTCATCAACAGGAGATGTGGGTTTTTGGGTTTTGTTTATTTTTTTTTCTGGTAGATTGGTGACGTTAACATGAAACAACATTCTTACTTGTTGTAGTAAAGATTCCTGCTTTGAAGCCTAGGTATGCTAGGATACCTGGGTTAGTATTTTCTAGTGTTTGTGTATGTGTGTGAGCGTATGTGTATAAGTGTATGTGTGTGTGTTTTCCCTCTTTATATTTGCATAACTGATTTCTCTTACTCTTTCTATGCCATTTTCTTTTTCTTTTTTTTTTTTTACATCTTGACCACAGTTTCTCTTCCTTCTGCTCCTCCCATACCCTCTCCTTGTCTTCCCCCATCTACTCCTCCTCCTCTATTTCAATTCACAAAAGACAGGCCTCCGTGTACATCAACCAAACATGGCATATCAAGTTGCAGTAAGACTAGGCACCTTCATGTGTATTAAGGCTGGACAAGGCAATCAAGCATGAGAAATAGGATCCCAAAAGCCAGCAAAAGAGTCATACACAGTCTCTGCTCCCACTGTTAGGAGTCCCACAAGAAAAGCAAGCCACACAACAGTCACATATATCTAGAGTGCCTCAGCCAGTCCCATGCATGTTCCCTGGTTGTCAGTTCAGTCTAGTCTCCATGAGCCCCTCTGAGCACAGGTTACATGATTTTCTGGATTTTCTTATGATTTCCATGGCCCCTCTGACTCCTACAATCTTTCTTCCCCTTTTCTGCAGGATTCCTAGAGCTCTGCATAATGTTTGGCTGCGAGTCTCTGCATTTTCTGCCCTTTTACTGTATGTACATATCTTATGAGTATTATTTTTTTATTTTCATTTATTAACTTTGATTTTGTTAAAGAATGAATTGTCTTACCCTAAAAACTCATATTGAGTTTCAAAATCCCAACCATTATTTGGAGATTTTTTTAAAAGTAACTACATTAATGTCCAATCATTAACATTCAACCAGGATGATCTCTAATTGAATAGAGTATATATTTCCGAGAAAAGAATTTGGATGACAACAAATACAGGGGATGGCCACATGTAATCCAATGAGAAGATAATTATCTATGAACCAATTAGGGAAGCCTCAGGAGAAACCAACTTAGACAACATGTTAATCTTGGACTTTGAATCTTCAGAGCTAGGAGGAATAAATTCCTCTTTTTCAAACCGCCCAGGGTGGCACACTCTATGACAGTGCTAGAAGAGCTATACAGCTCTCTAATATTATTATTTATCCACGTTGCATTTTAAATGTGCAGACAAATTTGCTTCTTCTATATTTGGCCCCATGGAGGCATTTTTTTAAGGATAGGAATCAAAATAATTCTCATAAAATCTAGATTTATGTCACTCTTTCCCCTCCTCACTTGGAGTAAACTGTCAAGTTCCCTTTTGTCCTAGCTGGCACTCTTTTTTTCTAACATTCTTTTGTGATTCTGAGAGTATTTCCTGATACTCTTTCCTTCTGAGTCATTGGTAACAGTTTCATGTCTGAGTCATTTTTCTGCCTTAGGGTGTCTGCTCTTGCAGGAGATGCATTTCCCTCAGCCAATCTGCAAAGCTATTATGTTCCTGTCAGAAGCTATCTCCTTGTACATCTTAGGACCACTCCAGATAACATTGTAAAACGTACCTGCCTTCTAAAACCCACAAGTGTCTACCCAGCTCATCATTGTCTTTTCTCACAGTACTTCTTGCTTTCTAGCTGCTGACCCCAGCTGAAATGTCCAGCTCTGGGAGGCAGTCACACTTGATGGGTTTATTCAGTAACATATCCCACATGCTCTGAAGACCATCTAACACAAACTAGTTTCTAATAAATCTTTGTCTGATGAATTAGTGAATCTGATCCTCTAATGATGTCACCTAGACTTTATTGAGAAGACAGCGACACTGACATCAAAACACTCCAGACACTATATGTGAGCTTTGTTACTGGTGGATTAGAAGATTAAATTGTTGGCGTTGCAGGTTTACTGATTTTTCAATAAGCCATTTATTGTTTTTAATCAAAATAAAGACAAAGAATTGAAAATTGCTATAATGGTCACATACTTAAACATATTGTTTGGAACTTTAATCCTTTGTGGAGAAAAACCAAAAACAAAACAAAACAAAAGTAAACAAAATAAACTAACCAGAAAACAAAAAAAGGAAAGAGGGAAGTCCTCTGGTCAAATTGCTGACATAAGGCTTGTTTTGTTCCTGGGATCAATTGCCAGCGTAATTAAGGCAAGGGATAATATTGGGTCTTTTTTATAAACCAGATACTGTACCAAGTTTATAAATTTAATTATTTTCAGTAATTTTAATGACCTTTTGAAGATTTATTCCTTTATGGCATATGTTGTTCATACTTTATAGATGAGAATTTCTGACCCGGTAGTTAATTTACTGTATTTTCTGACAAGTCCACTTTTTATTTTCCTATTTTGCAATGAATATTGGTCTTTGACTGCTCAGATTCTGAGTTTGATGGTTTTAAAAAAATCAAATGTGTACCATAAATATAACTTTGACCTGGTAACTTTATCAAAATCTTGGAGATCTTTAGACCACTTTCCTTATCTGTAAATATGAAAGATGACAGTACCTATGATTATTAGACAAAAGCTTCTTGGTTTTAGTGAACTACATCATCAGATGAAAAATGGTTAATAGCTTGACTTCATCCTGCCTTGTTTCTCTCTTTGCCAACTCCCTTGGATGTTCTCATCCATCTCACTTCCCATAAAGGACCAAGAAAAACCTTTGTGGATTCTGAGCAACAAATAATTATATTCTGAGTTCTCTGTATAATGTTGGCAGAGCTTTTATTCAGAAGTCATCATTTAATTGAATCTGGGAACTTAGACATGAATAATCCCAGCAAACAAATTCTGTTATTGCAACCATTATTTTGTGGTAGCTTTTAAGCAATTCTGTGAGGTATAAATGATAAAAGAAATAATAAATGTAGGCGAAACAGGCTTCCTAAAATGTCCTGTTGTCCCAGTATTGTCTTTTGCTATGTGTGTGTGTGGGGGGTGTAGATTTATCTGTTCATGTAAATATGCCCAATGTGTTTGCAGGTCATGAGTGTGATCACGTGTGGTAGTCTGAAGTCAAAGTAGACTGTTTTCTTCAACCACTTTCCTGCTCCTTGAACCTGGAGCTCACAAGTTTGGCTAATCTGTCTCCATGCCCCAAGCACTGGTGATTAGGGACTCATGCACCTTTCCTGTGGCTTCTGAGAATTGGAGCTCAGGTCCTCATGCTTTTGCAGCAAATATGTTATTAACTGAGAGATCTTTCTAGCTCTCTCTCTCTCTTACACACACACACACACACACACACATGCACACACACACATATATATATATATATATATATATATATATATATATATATATATATTATGTAATACCAAATAGTTACAAAAAAAAGAGAGCAGTCACTGATCTGTCTGATTGCAACTGCAATTGTCATGGGAAGAAGAAACCTATACTAAACAATGTGAAAATTTTCTTGACAGAACTGGTGAATTTTGATTGAGCTTTCCTCATCTTAACACCAAATAGCTCTCTGTGTGATATGGATTTTAGAAAAAGAAAAAATAACTCACTGATTTTCCTTCAGAAGTACCATGATTAGGAAGCTGGAAATGCTACTTTTTTTTGATGCCTCTGTGACTGTTTTTCTTTAGTCAATTGTTCCTTTAATCTAAACATCAAAGCCATTTCCTGTAACACACATACATATGATGATTTTTGTTGATTTTTGTTTTAAATCCAAGGATTTCTTTTACAGCATCTTTATCGATAATAATAAAACTGTAGAAGAGATCCTAAAAATTAAGCTCAGTATATCTAGTTGTAATGCTTTAGGCAGCTGCAACAGCTGCTTAAGCTCGTGGGTCTTATATAGTAAAGATTTGCCTCTCGTGCTCCTGGGAGCCAGGGAACCCAAGGTTGGGGCTCTGGCACATCATGTATCTGTTGTGAAGGTAGCTTCCTATCAAAAGATAGGATAACAAGAGACCAAGGACGGAATCAGCCTGGGATAGGTAATGGCAGGATCAGAGAAGTTTGCAGATGAACTTCACATATATTTATTGAGGCTGAGGCTGACACCTATTTGAGGGTAAGGATATTAGTATGCATTTCAGTTGATTCGGCCAGTTGTAGTAAAACACTAGTTGCTAGGCTGCTGCCTACGGAGAGCAGAAGTTTTCTTCTGCTGGTTCTGCAGGCTGCAGAATCTAAGATCAAGACACAGGCAGGTTCAGTGTTTGAAGGAGTAGGATACCTTCTGACTCATTCCTGGGTGTATTTCATGTGGAAGGGACAAGAGATTTCCATGTTCTTTTTTTAAATATATCTATAGAAGTTTATTAATCCAGTGCACAAAAGCTCAGACAGCTTCGTCGAGACACGTTACAAAGGCAGCATTCCCAATACCACGGTTTCAGCATAGAAATTCTGTCTGTTTCCTTGCTTGCTTGTTTGTTGAGATAGGGTATACTGCCTGGCTTGGAACTTTGCAGACAAGATATGACTTGAACTCCTGAGCAATCTGCCTGTCCCTGTCTTTCAAGGGTCAGGATTAGGGGCATGAACCATTACACTCCGTTTTAACACATACATTTGGAGAGGAAACAAGCTTTGTTATTCTTTTTTTAAATAAGCAGGTATTTATTTATTTATTTATTTATTTATTTTTTTTTTTTTGTAGCTTTGGAGCCTGTCCTGGACTAGCTCTTGTAGACCAGGCTAACCTTGATCTCCCAAGGTCTGACTTGTCTCTCAAGTGCTAGAATTAAAGGCATGTGCCATCACTGCCCAGCTAGATATTTTATTCTTATACCGTAACTGAATAAAAAAAACTATATGATAATTTTCAAATATTGTTTTAGGACAGGTTCTATAGAGGAAGTTTATTAAACTGTATTAAACACTAGTAATTATTAATGCTTGTGAATTTATGGCCATTTATTTTAAAAGTAGTAAGTTTGAGGGCTGAAGAGATTGCTCAGTACTTGAACATCTGGGTCAGATTCCCAGCACCCACATGGTGTCTCACAATCTTCTGTAACTTCAGTTCTAGGGCATCCAACACATTGGACATCAGGCACACACATGGTACACAAATACACATTTACCAAAATAAGCATAAACAAAATAAAATATTTTTAAAGTAATAAGTTCCTTTGTCATCTGAAGTTTGTTATTGAAGTTATAAAATGATATTGCACCAAAGCAGTAATTCTTAGCTTGCTTCTGAATATTAAAGAATGCAAAAGTTAGGAAACTTTCAATAGATCGGTTGATACTTCTGTCTTATTAACTTTACAAAGTGCCTTCTATACCAGTGCTTCTCAACCTGCGGGTTGCGACCCTCTGGGATTTGATTAACCCCTTCACAGGAATCACATGCCAGATATTCTGTATTTCAGATAATTACATTATGATTTCTAAAGTACCAAAATTGAAGTTATGAAGTAGTAACAAAATAGTTTTTATAGTTGGGGGTCACCATAACATGAAGAGCTGTATTAAATGGTCACATCATTAAGAAGGTTGAGAACCACTACTCTAGACTAACTTTCTAACAGTCTATGGCATTGTCTCATGGGAAGCTGTGTGTTGCTACTGTATAGCTATAGTGTAGATGGCAGGGAAGAGATGAGAAAAGGAAACACAGTGTTTGAAGGCACTAATTCAAATTGAACACAAAATATTCACTGACCTGGCACCAATCTGTCAAGTTTCCTCTCAGTTCCTGGGTTGCTAGGGATGCATGCACTCTAAATGGATGGGCAGAAACTATTAGCAACCTGTTATGAAAAGAAATTGATTTTTTATTTTAAAAATGCATCTTACCCCAGAGCTTCTTGGCACTTTACAGAGATAGAAGGGCTCAATGATTTATTTACAGAGAGTTCAGAAGTTCAAAAAAAGAAATTTCTTGCATACTAAAGGATTTAAAGATAGGAAAATATGAAAAGTCTAGAAACAGTTATCACATGCAAATTCTCTTAATTGTCCAATATAAATATGTCATTTACCTGCTTCAGTGGCTAATTATCTTGGTATTTGATTCAGTCACTTTACAGCTTCAAGAGTTACTAAGCACATTTATTGTTATGTATTATAAAAGCAACAGATTCTATGTCTAAGATCAAACACATGTTGTCCAACAATTCCCAGCAGAAAGTTTTGCATATATAAGCATTTCAACACTTTAATTTATTCAGTGTTTTTCAGTCTTTGTAATTCCATTTTTGAAGAGAGATGTAGTTTTGACATTTTAATAGTTAAGGTCCACATTGAAAATTTATAGTGTAGGCTTTTACTTGTCTGGGTGCCTTATTTTCTCCTTTGCTGTGAATACTTTAGTCTAAAAGTCAGATGAGGTTTATCACAATAGTCTTCAACATCATAAAGGTGGTGGCCCTCCTCTGGGAGTTTAATGACCAAACAACGATGGTCAGTAACTTTAAAGCCTTGGGGAGAGAAGTGCCTTCTGGGATGGTAGTCTAGTTGTATCAAGAGATCATACCCGCAAAAGATGGCAAAATAGGTGAGCATGTTCAGAACAGAAATTTCTCAGCACAGCAGAAGGCATATAAGTATGAAATAGAAGAAAAGTAGAATACAATTGTGTGGTGAACTGGAACCAGAAGTGTAAGGATGAACATTTTATTTCATTCATACCAAAGCCCAGAAATGCTTGGAGTGTGTGTGTGTGTGTGTGTGTGTGTGTGTGTGTGTATGTGTGTAGCTTGATGCATTGACAGACCCAGGAACATTAAATCACAATGAGCATACATAACAACACATTTTGTCATTTAAGCACATTAACAGCCCAAACAAACAAGAGCTGCTTTTGAGAAAACACCTAGTTCAGGGGAATACAGAACAAATAGAAAACAAGCCTAAAATCTAATTGCCAATTACCAGAAAGTAAGATAATGACCCAGTAATGATAAAGATAGGCTAAATGGACATGCATCCATCTTGAAATGAGCCCTGAGCAAAGGGGTCTGTTTTGAGCATTAAAAATGGCAATAGGACATGTTTACAACTTATTAAGTAGTATAGGAACCTGTGAATCTGAACTGCTAAAAATAAAATTAATGGATTGAGTAAAAACAGCTTTTTGTACAAGGCCAGATAACATGTTCAAGGGATAGTAGAAACAGAATTTATTATTTCTTATTAATCATGCTGTGTTTATGTGAGAAAATGTTCTCATTTATTGGAAAACCTACTCCAAGATAACCAGAATTAATTGGGCATAATGTTAACAAATTAGCCTTATAGATTCAGGAACTAGATTGTCTGTGTTTTTCTTGCAAGATATAATTATGGTAGGTTTAAAATTACTTTAAAACCAAAGACTTACAATATCATAGTGACCATTTTCTCTAGAAACACAAAATGAATATTTTTAGCTATAAAGTGTTAATAATGGACAAGCAGAAAGGAATGTGACTTTTCTGCCTCCCCCAGGAACAAAGAGGGATCCATGGTGTCATGATGGTGCTTATTCAAAACGTCATTTTAGGCGAGGACTATAAATTTTAAGAAGGATTATTTTACTCAATGCTACAAAATCATGTGACTTTTATGACATGGCATACATATATCTACTTGCATCTTTTCCCTGTGACCCATAAGCACTTACCTGTACTCCATTAACTTTTAGTTTAGACTCAACTGGAAAAAGAAAATGTCAGAAAAAAAGAGTTGTTACTCAGAGAAGTACACCCGAAATTGCTCAAGATATGTGGGTGACAGAACACATGAGGAAACAGAGTAGGCAGTGGGGTGAGGCTAACAAAACACAAGGCAATTCATTTCCAGTTTGGGGCCATAAAGTTCTAGTCCCTAAGCTACCTGGCCAAATTTGGCTGGCTCTCTGTCTGACGTAAGTTTGAGACTTTTCCTTGCTTTCCCTGTTTCACTCGACACTGTTGAGAATTTTAAAAATTAGGATTTCATTTGATTGTTTTAAAAGTTCTAGCTATGATATACTCTCTGACACTCAGAAAACCTATCACCAATGACCTGACTGGTTAGCAAATTTTGTATAATTACATTGAGTAATTTTAATTAAGTTACTACAATTTTATTTTTAAATAATAAACTAACTCATAAAATGTCTTTTTATTTAAAGAAGAATCAGCTTTACCATATATATTAGAGTTTTATTTTCCCATATCACTAAATGTTAAAATATGACTTTTCAAACTGGGTGAAATCTCATGATTAAACACCACATCACTGGTGGAACTGTTCTCTGTTGGTGAAGATTTCAGTCTTCTCCACTCTGAAAATATTTCAAATGTATTTAGTACACCCTTCATATTTCTATGTGAGTGTTGCTGTGGGTGGAAGCAAGGGCTTTGCAAAATCAATGCCAGAGCTCTGCCACTGAGCTACGTTCCTACACACATTAAATATAACTCCCAAGCATATGTTTAATATAGAATGTCTGGCCTAAAATCATGAACTTCTTAATTTGTATACATTTATCATTTATTGTGGTGTGTATTTGTTTATTTGTGATTACTCTACAAAGTTGTATTCACTTGCAAATTTATTTATATATTTGCACATAGCATTGAAAATATGTTGTGGATATTAAACTGATCAAAAATAGATTGGTTTAATCTGCAAATATTCATCAGTTGAGTTTTGTCTTCCATATATATATAAGTTTTTAATTCTCTTCTGGATTGCTTTCATTCACCATTATTTTTCTTATTATCTGTATTCACTAAGAGTTATTTTTACTTTTAAGGTTTAATCTAAAAATAAATTCATTCCTTGATATGAAGCTTATTTTCTTGTCAGGAAAATGTGATGTGTAGAAGATGTTTTTGTTTTTAAAGATAGTCAAACCCCAGGCTGCTGTAATTTAATGTAATTTTATGATTCTCAGAAAATCTATGGAAAAATTGCGAATTATCCCTTTGGAAAATTTAGAGGTGGAAAAGTGAACAAAAGATATTTTTGCAACAATAAAAGCAATGAGGACTTTTCCTATCAGTGAGCGATGAGGGAAGATTTGCCCTGTAAGGTACAGGTTATGCTCAATGTTTCTGTGTTTTGCAGCTTAAATTTTCACTGAACAACATTTGGTAAAATACTCATGTAGATGATAGAACTAGTGCCAACATTGTTCCTGAAAACTCTTTCCTCCTAAATTCTATTCTTAGATTGTCTCATCATATACCAAGTGGGTTACTCTGTATGATCAAGAAACCATTTGAGATTATAACATAATTAAAATTTTCTCCTTTCCCTTTCCTCCCTCCAAACCCTATCATATATCCCTCCTTGCTCTCTTTCAAATTGGAAGAGAATCTATAACCATTCCTATACTAAGTCAGTACAACCTCTAGCAATAATGTAAGTCAATGGTTCTCAATTTGGGTGCTGTGACCCTATTGGGGTCCAATGACCCTTTTACAGGAGTCACCTAAGCCCACCTGAAAACACAGTAAAAAATTAAAGTTATGAAGTAGCAATGAAAATGATTTTATGGTTGGGGTCACCAACATGTGAACTGTATTAAGGGGTCGCAACATTAGGAAAACTGAAAACCACTGATCTAAGCTTTTGTCCTTATGCTCACTGATAAATGTAGTCTGCACCCTTCAAGAGAACTTCTCTTTGTGGCAGATGGCAATGAATACAGAAAACCACAACTGTTCAAACTTTGGAGTTGTGGAGTTCAACTCTAGTGAGTGCATCTACAAAACACCCCTGTACTTAAGAGGAGGTGGAAAGATGGTAAGAACCAGAAGATCAGGTCATGCCAGAAACTATACCAATGAGCTATTAAAACAAAGGTGAAGGTATGTGGATTCCTAATTTAAGTATTGCAGGTTTGCAGGTTTTTGCTGAGGCCCTGGGATTACTTTCTTTAAGGAAATTCAGTCATCAAATACCAGGGACATGCAAACTGGTGTGGGAGGTCCTTCTCTCTATGTGTTGCTTATATTGGTTAATGAATAAAAAATACTGTCTTGGCCTGTTGATAGGGCAAAACATAGGTAGGTGGAGAAAAATAAGCTAGGAGTTAGAGAAGTGCCATGGAGCCACCGCCAAAGTCAGATATGCTCAATCTTTGCCGGTAAGCCACTGTCACATAGCAGTTCACAGATTAATTGAGAGGGGTTAAATTAATATGTTAGAGTTAGCCAATAGGAAGCTAGAGCTAATGGACCAAACAGTGATTTAAATAATACAGTTTCTTTGTGATTGTTTTGGGTCTATGCTAGCTGGGCAGCTGGGAACCAACAAGCAGCCTCCACTACAGCAAACTTCAGTCCTGTGGAGGTGTCTTTGGCCTATGCTGCCAGTTCATGCTTATGACGGCTTTCCTTGGGCCCAGTGTCTCCACTCTAGGAGACAGCAGTCTCTAGCAGCATGAAGATCTGTTACGATGGTATTTTCCTATACATCCACATATCATGAGAGTCAACCAAGGATGCTCTACAGAGTGTATTGTTGCTAAATATAGGATACTAAGTAGGATGAATGTTTTCATAAAATTTTTGACTGACAATATCTTCAAATAACCACCAGTTCTTGGAGGTGACTCCACATTATCTGACAAGGAACATATGTAATACACTAAACAGAAGTGGGGTTCAAAATGGAGTTTATCCATTGTTATAGGAAGAAGGAAAATGCATGTGACGTAATTTTATAGGTAGCATGTGTGTGTGTGTGCATGTGTGCGTGCACATGTGCTTGCATGTGGGCATGCATGTGTATGTAGGAGAGGTATTGAGTTATGGTGAAAGATTATGACCACACAGGCAATGTGTGGCTTAGCCAGGATGTAATAATAGTCAGCAAAAGCCCCGAGTCCATATTTCAATCCCTTCACTACAATACCAAAAAAACCTATCCCAAGTGACACTTTTTAAAACAATTGTTAAATATCAGAAACCTTACAGAGGTTCACCATGGTGGCTTAACTTTGCTAAATACTTTTTTTCTCTAATTAAAAGACAATATATTTTCAGTTGGTATAGTTACTTTTTATCATTTTTAGTGAGCTCAACCAAGACTGAACCTCTTTGTTGTGAATTTGTGGTTCTACC
This sequence comes from Microtus agrestis, assembly GCA_902806775.1. Classification (NCBI taxonomy): domain Eukaryota; kingdom Metazoa; phylum Chordata; class Mammalia; order Rodentia; family Cricetidae; genus Microtus; species Microtus agrestis. The sequence goes on along the minus strand of CADCXT010005415.1, from coordinate 4,622 downwards.
TGCCTCCCCAAGGCTTGTTGATCTCAAATACAGTGATTTCTCATCAATTCAGTGTGTTAGGAATCAATAAGGTCAGTGTCCACTTCTTTTCTTTTATTCACCTTTAAGGCTTTATCAAATGTGATAAAGATCAGTTCTTATGAGGTCGATCCTTTTCATCCTCTTAAGTATTTTAACCCTTGTTAAAAAACACACTCTTTCTGAAAATATTTTTTCTCTTTAGATTATATCATACAATTTCATTCTGCATCTTTTCCCAATTGCATTTTGATGAATTAAAGAACTGGATCTCACAGGTCTTTGTCCTTAGTCCTACAGTAACAACTGTCACATATATCCCAAGGCTTTGACTCCTGAATTCTAATGTCAGCATTTCCCTGGGTAAGCCCACAGATCAAACTGCCTCATAAACACCTCTGCCTGTTTGTCGCGTAAGACCTCAGAGTGACCTGATATCTAAATCATTCCCCATCCTCATGATGAAATGTGTGTTGCCATGACCCAGACCCTCGTGATTCAATCGTGGTCCTATAGAACCCTTGTTTTGCGGTTTTTAAAAGAACATGGTTTCTATAAAGATACAGAAATGGCAAACTTACTAACTGAACACCACATCTCAGAATGTGATAAAATCTTCAATAATCTTGGTTAGAATAGAATGAGAGATCCATTCAGTTGTTTCACCATATGGATGTAATATGCTCCGAGAGTCCATTGTCAGGCTCCTGACGGAGATCAAGGACTTGTCTGCAGAGGAAACTGGAAGCCGTTCTCTTGCTGTGTGGTTGCAGTTTTTATAGGCTATCTGAGAGCAGTTTGTTATGTGCACACACTCATCTCCAGAACACATGAGAGCAGCGACATGAGAAACTTCATCAGAGTACTCTGCTCCACAAGTTAGTGTGTAAGTGGCACTCTCAAGTTTTTCGCACATTGGTCCATTATATACCACAGCACTAGCATGTGTAGGCATGGTCTTATGTCTAAAATGAGCACCTTCTAGTGTGTGTATCTAAAAGTAGACTTCACAGAGAGCTGCCCTGGGTTCAGACAGGTAAATACATCAACATACAGAGTAAGCAGAAAGAAGAGGCATGTGATCCCTACTAAGAGGTGCTGACCTCAACAGAAAGGTACCAGAGAAAGGTAAGTATCAGGAAATGATAGTTTCAGGATTCAATAGAATTTAGAATCCTTTTTGGTTGTCATCAAGGGAGAATCAATGGAGATATTTTTATTAAGTGGGCACAGTGTTTCCCAAGGGAGAGCAGATAAAGATAAATAAGAAAATGAGATATCAAATTATTGAAAAGAAATAAGAAATAGTTACAAGGAAAATAAAACCACAACGGTATAATTTTAAAATTGGTTTCAGATGTGTACATTCAATTTAACACTAATAATTATGATTAGAAGGCTGTACCTTAGAATATAGAGAAGAAATTCTGAAGACAAAATTTATGAGAAATCAAAGGATGGAAAACAAACAAAAGATGCAACTAAATATTATATAATGGTGTGAGGAAAGATTGTTATTATTAGAAATATTACAAAATAAAAGCACAGTTTTAATGCAAAACATGAATACCAAAACCCCAACACAATGTAGTAAAGGTATTTTAGTATAGCTTATTAACACATATTTAATTCCAAGGTTTAAAAAAATCTCTTAGAATCTTCTAATAGATAGAGAATATAGACACACTATTTTCTTCTCTTGTAATGTATATATTATGTCAATAGAATCCAACTAGAAACCTTGTAGTTTAAAAATTTTCTAGTTATCAAGTTATTCTTTTGGATGGGCAGAGAGTGTAAAAATATATCATCAATATGGTCTTTAAAATAGATTTCTGAATATTTGCTTCTGAAACTTGTTACAGTTACACACAAACACATACACACACACATCTCAAAATATGGATGATGTAACTGCAAAATAAAAATTGTTGAGATTATCACTAGAAATAAAACTGCTCCACTAGCTGAACAATGGGCAAGAGAATGTAAGGACAGCTGGAACAAGTGCAGTGTTAATGAAATGACACTGGAAATGTCATCTCTTGTGTCCATAGCCCTATCAATTTTCTTGCTGTCTATCCTAATAGGTTTTGCCTGGGAATCCAGAGACTTGTTATGATCCTCTCAACACCCTTCATCTTCCCAAGAAATGTCACCAGTGTAAAAGTTGCAATGTTGTCATCGCAAACACAGGGACAGATCACCATCATACAAATCTGCAGACTGTAGCGATAACAAAACCCAGAGAAACTCTGCAGAGTAAGGGTATCATGCCTGATACCCTCAATCACTTAGGTGTCAATGAAACAACAGCTCTCTATGTTGTCGCTTCTTTAGAAAAGGCCATCATACCAGGCATAAAATGACCTTGTAAACCACCTTTTAAACTGCATTGGAAGACTTTAGTTCTTCTTTTTAGGACACTGACCAACTCAAGAGTATAGTATTTTATAACACTCCCTTTACTCTCCTGAAATGAAATTTATAAAGAATGCAATTGTAATTGATTTATTTGGAATTTGTAGTGAATTGTATTAATACAGAGATTTTTTCTAAATATAGAAGATAATACAATGGGAAGACACAGAGGTGATGATTTACAATGAAGTTACAAACACCATGTAGATATTGAGAAGTGACAGTAGAAGGCCTAGATACTCACAAGGTGTGTTATCAGTAGTATGTGGCAGTTACAGGCAGGACAGGTACATTTAATCAACTCCCTAAATACATGGCCCTAGTAATACGGGCAGCATGGTTTGGGTGACATGCTGGGCAATAGGTAATACATTTCCAAACACAATGAATTATGGCCATTTTGATTCCACTTGTCCTTTATATTAAAGGAAGTTTACATTAAAGTTGAGCACAAAATTCTTTGTGTTGTATGTAGAAGGAAGTACATTCCCAGTAGGCACAATTGGGAACAAACTTCCCCTACACTTTAGCCCTTAGTGACATATTCCGAGTTTGTGTGTTACTGTTGGTGTGTGATGAATAATATATTTCTAAAAATCTGTGCCTTTCAGGCTATCTAGTAACTTTAATATTCTTGAATTAATTAAGCCATGCTCCCTCCATCACTGAGATATCAAACAATAAAATATCTAAATGAATAAACAGAAAAAACATACTCACCTCTCATTACAAAATCCCCAAATTCCCCTAGGGGGCAGCACTGCCTTGTTGAGTTGAGTTTATTTCACCCTTATAAAACTTATAACTGGCTTTGGTTTGATTAGCACACATATGTAAATATTGATTGTAAAATGTTATTTGAAAGGCTCTGGATGGGGGGGCTACCTGAATGTTTAGTTTCTGCTGTCCCTTTCACTGTGCTTAAATTCAACCTTCAAAATCAACCCATCCTTCTGCTGATGTTTGATAAGGAATGTTTCAAATATTAGTAATTTTCTGATGATTTAAGACTTCCTCATCTTATTCAGATCACTTACAAAAAAATGGAACATTAGGATATGGTCAAGAATGTGGAAAATGAGCAAAGTAAGTGGCCTGAATAGAGTAGAATTAACTAGGAAGATAGTGTATGTAGGAGATTTCTGTATGCGTAGAAATATCTTCAAATTGCATTTGGAGAAACTCGTGGAAAGAGAGGGAGGTGCAGTTAGCAAGGTTACCCGGACTGTTAAGAGAACAGTGCTTCAATTACCAAAGTTTAAAGATCAGTGCAAGTCAATTATGTCTCATTTTTACAAGTCTAGCTTTTCCTTTGCTTTGATTTTTTTTTTTTTACTTAATTGGGCACCTAAAAGCAGGATCTGGGTGACAGTAAGTGGACTTTTTGTGGAAGTTGACTGCTTTAATGAGGGCATTGATATCTCTTTTCTATTATGGTTTTCTACTTCACCGCAACTTTTGAACACAGTGTTTCCTCTGGAAATTCTTAGCGCATCATCTTTTGACCATTGCCATACCAAATGCACAGCACTGCTGTAGCCCCACAAAAGCCGATTATTTCTGGAAACATAGAGTTTGAGACAAATAACAGATACATAAGTAGCTCACTGCTATTGTTCTTATTCTGGACTTTGTGCTGCAAAATGTATATGTATTGTAGAATATTAGTTGAAGTTGTGCTACATTTGTTATGCTCTGGGATATTTGTTAAATGATGCAAAGATATGTTGCATTCTTTTGTGTTGCATTTGTTTAATTCTATGAAGCTGTGCTACTTTGCCTGTCTAAAACATTTGTTTGGTCTAATAAGAGAACTGAACGGGCAATAGCAAGAAAGGAAAAATGGGTAGGTAAGACTGGTGGCAGAAGAATAAACAGGAGGCAAAATCTGGGAAGGAAAGAAGGAGCCAGCCACTCAACTACACAGCCAGACATGCAATAACAAGGAAAGAAAAGATATACAGATATATAAAGAAAGGTAAAAGACCAGAGGCAAAACATAGATGGGATACGTTAAGAAAAGCTGGCTAAAAACAAGTCAAGTTAAAGGCTGACATTCATAAGGAAGAGGAAGCCTCTGTGGATTGATTTGGGAACTGGGTGGAAGAACCCCCAAATAGCAAAGAGAAAATAACAACTACATTTTGGTGTACCTACTTGAGACCCACAGGATCGGAGGAAGT
>CADCXT010005413.1:0-37147 GCA_902806775.1 Microtus agrestis | reverse complement strand
ACTGAAAGCAGTGAGGATTGGGCTGCACAGAGTTGGTCCTGCCCCTCACTGGCTGAAGCACTAGGGAGAACTGGCCCTGCCCCCACCCACTGCAGCTCTCAGAACAGGCTCTGCACCTTGCCAGGGCAGCACAGCAGAGCTGGGGTGCAGGTGATTCAGCCCCTGAAGACATGCGAGTGGAGAGCTAGCCCATGGTCTATCCCATGGTAGCATGAGGAGGGAGAGATACCCCTTGCCCCAGGCACCTTACCTACTCCAGGCAGGGAAAAGCTGGTCCCAGGGACCAAGAGTGGGAGAGCTGATCCTGCCCCTCACAGACTGCAGAACTCAGGAAGGTAGGCAGGCCCTGCACTTTGTCCAGGCAGCACTGTAGAGCTGACCCCCATTGATGGGGGTACAGATGATCAGGCCATGGGAATGCCTGAGGGAGATCAGACCCCAGCCCTCATCTGGAATATGGTAGAGTGGGTGAGGGAGCGAGATGACCTCCCTCCCTCTCCCACCCTTGGCCACCAGAGGCAGGTGGCTGATCTGGCCCTGAGGCGGCACAGTTGGAGAATAGGCACTGCCCCCTATTGGCAGTGCTGGGAATCAAATCCGGGTCACCTGGCAGACCTTAAGGCCTTCTGATTTCACCTATTAAAAAAATCATTTGCACCTTAAAAATAAGATGGGATTCCTTTATTTTAAAAATGTTTCAAGAGATACTAAAGTCTTACATTTATATCATAGTTAACAAAAATATTCCTCTGTATTTTACAAGAAGAGCGACAGGGACTGCTGATAGGGCGCATCACTAATCATGCTAGATTTCCTTTTTAAAAATATTATTGGGATTTTATTTTAAATCTCAAGATTACTTATTTCATATAGTTGAGTCAATGAAAATCTCAAGTATACACATATATAGTCATATATGTATGAACACATGTATTTAGATTAATCTAGTTGCTTTAAACATGAAAAAATGCTGTAATAGTATATATATTGGAGCCAAATTTATTATTTTTTTCAGCAAAGGGAAAAATCTTACTTCATGAAAACAAAGGAAAATATAAAATCTTTAAAAACTTCAGTTTTCTATTTAATTGTTCACATAACTTTAAGAATCCATAACCAATGTAGCAAACATATTTAAATTATATCATTTTCCCTTCTGCCAGCAGTTTAAGTCCCATGATCCACAAGATTTCTGTGAAGGATCTTCATGGCACTACTGGCTGATTGCACTCAGGAGGCAGAGGCAGGTGGATCTCTGTGAGTTCGAGGCCAGTCTGGTGTATAGAGTGAGTTCCAGGACAGCCGGGGCTACCCAGAGAAACCCTGTCTTGGAAACAAAACAAAACAAGAAAACAAAAGCAGCAGAAAAGCCAGTTGGTGGTGGTGCACGCCTTTAATCCCAGCACTTGGGAGTCAGAGGCAGGCGTATTTCTGTGAGTTTGGGGCCAACCTGCTTTACATAGTGAGTTCCAGGACAGCCAGGGCTACTAGGAGAAATCTTGTCTCGAGACCCCCCCCCCCCTTTCCCCACACACAAAAGAAGTCACCTGGAAAGAGGGAACCTCAGCAGAGGAACTGCTTCCATCAGATTGACCTGTGGGCATGTCAATGGGGGCATTTTCTTTTTAAAAATATATTTTATTTTTCCATTCAAAATTTTACACTTCCTCCCCTTCTCCCATTCCCCTCCCACTTCCCCACTCACCCTCCTCCCTCCTCCGGGGGCATTTTCTTAATTAGTGATTGACTGGGAGGCCCCAGCTCACTGTAGTGGGTAGTGGTGGATATCATGCCTAGGCAAATGTTCCCAGATTCAAGAAGAAGCCATGTCTTGACAGAATAAAGAAAAAAAAAACAGGCTGAGCGAGCCTCGATGAACAAGCCAGTAAGCAGCACCTGTTCAAGGCCTCTGCATCAGCGCCTGCCTCCACTTTCCTGTCTTGGCTTCCCCAGAGGATGGACTGTAACCCGTAAGCCAAGTAAGTAATCTCTTTCCTCCACCAACTTGCTTTTGGTCTGTGTTTTATCACAGCATCAGAGAGCAAACCAGGTGGATCACCTAAGACATTTTCCAGGCTAGAATCACCACAAGATTTGAATATTTGATCAAAGCCTTATGAAAATGCATGCGCCACAAGGTGGCGTCCTTTGTCATTTTTTATTTTTATTTTATTTTATTTTTATATTTATTTATTTATTTATTTGGGTTTTTTTTGAGACATTCTCTGTAGCTTTGGAGCCTGTCCTGGAACTAGCTCTTCTAGACCAGGCTGGGCCTCGAACTCACAGAGATCTGCCTGCCTCTGCCTCCCGATTGCTGCGACTAAAGGCATGTGCCACCACCGCCAGGTGACATTTTCTTTTTCAAGCTTTATTTTTTATTTTATGTATATGCGTGTTTTGCCTGCAAGGATCTGTGTAGAATGTGTGTGCAGTGCCCATAGAGGTCAGGAGAAGGCGTTGGGTCCTCTGAAATTAAAGTTACAGATATTTGTGAGCTACCATGTGGAGGCTGGGAACTGAACTCGGGTCCTCTGGAAGAGCAGCAAGTGCTCTTAACCACTTAGTCATCTCTCCAGCCTCAAAGAAGATTTGTGTGTGGGATCGAGTTTTCGGTCTGAAATGAGGGGCCATGCCCCTTCATCTCCTTTTCTTTTCTTTCCTTTCCCTTCCTTTTCCTTCCTTCCCTCCCTCCATCCTTCCTTCCTTCCTTCCTTCCTTCCTTCCTTCCTTCCTTCCTTCCTTCCTTCCTTCCTTCCTTCCCTTTCTCCCTACCTCCCCGTTTTCTTTCGTGAGACAGAATCTCAGAATGTAGCTCTGGCTGGCCTGGAACTCACCTTGTAGTCCTGGCTAGCGTTTAACTCATGAACATCTGCCTGTTTCTGCCTCCCGAGTACTGGGATTAAAGGAGTGCACCACCATGCCTAGCTAGCATTTCCATAATGCTTAGTTTTGGTTGACCCTTCCCCCTTGTCCTTCTTGACCCCATGTCCCTGCTCCTCATCCCTGCTCAAACCCTTACACTTCCAGCAATTCCCTTCTCTTTCCAAATCACAGGTGTTCGATTACACCCCTCTCCTCCTTGAAGGTCACTTTTTTCTTCTTTCATAAGATCCTTTCTGGTTCTCTGATCTCTATATATACTCCCTCCTGCATAAACATAGATATAGAAAAATTAGATCTATGAGAGAGATCAATGTTTGTTTTTTATTTTTTTAATTAATTTATTTATTTATTGAAGATTTCTGCCTCCTCCCTGCCACTACCTCCCATTTCCCTCCCCCTCCCCCCATCAAGTCCCCCTCCTCATCAGCCCAAAGAGCAATCAGGGTTCATTGACCTGTGAGAAGTCTGAGGACCACCCACCTCAATCCAGTTCTAGTAAGGTGAGCATCCAAACTGCCTAGGCTCCCACAAAGCCAATACGTGCAGTAGGATCTAAAACCCATTGCCATTGTCCTTGAGTTCTCAGTAGTCCTCATTGTCCACTATGTTCAGCAAGTCCGGTTTTATCCCATGCTTTTTCAGACCCGGGCCAGCTGGCCTTGGTGAGTTCCCAATAGAACATCCCATTGTCTCAGTGTGTGGGTGCACCCCTCGCGGTCCTGAGTTCCTTGCTAATGCTCTCTCTCCTTCTGCTCCTGATTTGGACCTTGAGATTTCAGTCCGGTGCTCCAATGTGGGTCTCTGTCTCTGTCTCCTTTCATCGCTTGATGAAGGTTAATATTCAGGAGGATGCCTATATGTTTTTCTTTGGGTTCACCTTCCTATTTAGCTTCTCTAGAATCGCGAATTATAGGCTCAATGTCCTTTATTTATGGCTAGAAACCAAATATGAGTGAGTACATCCCATGTTCCTCTTTTTGGGTCTGGCTTACCTCACTCAGGATAGTGTTTTCTATTTCCATCCATTTGTATGCAAAATTCAAGAAGTCCTTGTTTTTACTGCTGAGTAGTACTCTAATGTGTATATATTCCATACTTTCTTCATCCATTCTTCCATTGAAGGGCATCTAGGTTGTTTCCAGGTTTTGGCTATTACAAACAAAGCTGCTATGAACATAGTTGAGCATATACTTTTGTTGTATGGTAGGGCATGTCTTCGGTATATTCCCAAGAGTGTTATTGCTGGGTCCAGGGGTAGGTTGTTCCCAAATTTCCTGAGAAACCGCCACACTGCTTGCGGAGTGGTTCTTGAATCTTTAATGCCATCTTCAGTTTTTTCATACATCTTGCTTTTATTTGTATTTCGTTCTAAAACATTTTCTTGATTCTTTGTGAATTTCACATCACACATCCTAATATGACTCATTCCCCTGTCTCCTCGCTTCTGCCCTCTGGCCTTTCAATCTCCCCTGCCAAAGTAAAGTTTAAAAGTAAAACAAAAACCCGAACCAAAGCACGAAAAAATGAAACACCCCTCAAACCTCGGTGCGGAAGCTGTGCTGTGTCACAGGTCACCCTTCAGTAAACACATATATGCCCTTTTCTTGCAAGTGCTCATTGCACGAGTCATTGGTCTGGTCCGGGGCCTCTGGTTTCTGCTGCGCTGTGGGTACTGGGGCCTGACTGGGACTCTCTTGGTTATCCTGTTGTGGAGATCCTGCAGCTTTGGGTCTGTGCCGTCACGTGCTCCAGCGGCTCATAGATGAGGTGGGTGTGGGGTGGGCTACCTTGATTCTTTGTCCTGATTCTGGGTCTGGCTGGTAGCTGGGCTGGTTCAGCCTGCTAGCTTTCCCTCTCTGTCACCACCCAGGAGAGATCTCCATGTCTTGGCCTGTGGTCCTAGCACAGCCTGAGTCTGTGCTGATGTCCGTGACCCGTGTTGCTACCAAACACCACACTGATGCCCAAGTCTGGGCTCCCACCCTGTGGCCTTCTTGGTGCCTGAGAGCTGTGCCAGTGCTGAACCCATACTGACCTGAGTGCCGTGTGCTGCAACCCAGGCCCAGGGTGTCATATGGGCCCAAGCTGCAGCAGGGAACAAGTCTGGGTCAGTGACCCTGCCACAGCCGGGTCTGCACTGATGTCCGAGATTCCTGTATGGATGCTCGGGATCTGGGCTTAAACCTGGGCCATATGGGTGTTCACAGGCCATGCTGTTCAGAGGGACCTGCACTGCCACCTGGGGCCACTGTGACATCTGGGTCTGGGCCCCTGCCGAGGACCCTGTCTGAGCCCATGGTCCAACCACAGCAGGGACCTGTATTGCTATCCATGGCCCATATTGCCACTAAGGGCCACTCAGACGCATCAAGGGCCTGGGCACCACCAAGGGTCAGATCACTGTTGGGGGGTTGAGCCTCTGTTGGAGCCATGCAGATCTGAGGAGCCTGTGCTGCTACCAGGCCATGGTTTCACTGGGGGCCTGGGCTGCCCCTAAGGCCCTTGTCTGGCTTGGAACTGGCTGGGTCTGTGATCCTGCTGCTGCCTCTGTGGTCTGTGCTATGTCCCTGGCTCCTGCCACCACTGAAAGCAGTGAGGATTGGGCTGCACAGAGTTGGTCCTGCCCTTCACTGGCTGAAGCACTAGGGAGAACTGGCCCTGCCCCCACCCACTGCAGCTCTCAGAACAGGCTCTGCACCTTGCCAGGGCAGCACAGCAGAGCTGGGGTGCAGGTGATTCAGCCCTGAAGACATGCGAGTGGAGAGCTAGCCCATGGTCTATCCCATGGTAGCATGAGGAGGGAGAGATACCCCTTGCACCAGGCACCTTACCTACCCCAGGCGGGAAATGCTGGTCCCAGGGACCAAGAGTGGGAGAGCTGTTCCTGCCCCTCACAGACTGCAGAACTCAAGAAGGTTCTCCCTCCCTCTCCCACCCTTTGCCACCAGAGGCAGGTGGCTGATCTGGCCCTGAGGCGGCACAGTTGGAGAATAGGCACTGCCCCCTATTGGCAGTGCTGGGAATCAAATCCGGGTCACCTGGCAGACCTTAAGGCCTTCTGATTTCACCTATTAAAAATATCATTTGCACCTTAAAAATAAGATGGGATTCCTTTATTTTAAAAATGTTTCAAGAGATACTAAAGTCTTACATTTATATCATAGTTAACAAAAATATTCCTCTGTATTTTACAAGAAGAGCGACAGGGACTGCTGATAGGGCGCATCACTAATCATGCTAGATTTCCTTTTTAAAAATATTATTGGGATTTTATTTTAAATCTCAAGATTACTTATTTCATATAGTTGAGTCAATGAAAATCTCAAGTATACACATATATAGTCATATATGTATGAACACATGTATTTAGATTAATCTAGTTGCTTTAAACATGAAAAAATCCTGTAATAGTATATATATTGGAGCCAAATTTATTATTTTTTTCAGCAAAGGGAAAAATCTTACTTCATGAAAACAAAGGAAAATATAAAATCTTTAAAAACTTCAGTTTTCTATTTAATTGTTCACATAACTTTAAGAATCCATAACCAATGTAGCAAACATATTTAAATTATATCATTTTCCCTTCTGCCAGCAGTTTAAGTCCCATGATCCACAAGATTTCTGTGAAGGATCTTCATGGCACTACTGGCTGATTGCACTCAGGAGGCAGAGGCAGGTGGATCTCTGTGAGTTCGAGGCCAGTCTGGTGTATAGAGTGAGTTCCAGGACAGCCGGGGCTACCCAGAGAAACCCTGTCTTGGAAACAAAACAAAACAAGAAAACAAAAGCAGCAGAAAAGCCAGTTGGTGGTGGTGCACGCCTTTAATCCCAGCACTTGGGAGTCAGAGGCAGGCATATTTCTGTGAGTTTGGGGCCAACCTGCTTTACATAGTGAGTTCCAGGACAGCCAGGGCTACTTGGAGAAATCTTGTCTCGAGACCCCCCCCCCCTTTCCCCACACACAAAAGAAGTCACCTGGAAAGAGGGAACCTCAGCAGAGGAACTGCTTCCATCAGATTGACCTGTGGGCATGTCAATGGGGGCATTTTCTTTTTAAAAATATATTTTATTTTTCCATTCAAAATTTTACACTTCCTCCCCTTCTCCCATTCCCCTCCCACTTCCCCACTCACCCTCCTCCCTCCTCCGGGGGCATTTTCTTAATTAGTGATTGACTGGGAGGCCCCAGCTCACTGTAGTGGGTAGTGGTGGATATCATGCCTAGGCAAATGTTCCCAGAATCAAGAAGAAGCCATGTCTTGACAGAATAAAGAAAAAAAAAAACAGGCTGAGCGAGCCTCGATGAACAAGCCAGTAAGCAGCACTTGTCCAAGGCCTCTGCATCAGTGCCTGCCTCCACTTTCCTGTCTTGGCTTCCCCAGAGGATGGACTGTAACCCATAAGCCAAGTAAGTAATCTCTTTCCTCCACCAACTTGCTTTTGGTCTGTGTTTTATCACAGCATCAGAGAGCAAACCAGGTGGATCACCTAAGACATTTTCCAGGCTAGAATCACCACAAGATTTGAATATTTGATCAAAGCCTTATGAAAATGCATGCGCCACAAGGTGGCGTCCTTTGTCATTTTTTATTTTTATTTTATTTTATTTTTATTTTTATTTATTTATTTATTTGGGTTTTTTTTTTTTGAGACATTCTCTGTAGCTTTGGAGCCTGTCCTGGAACTAGCTCTTCTAGACCAGGCTGGCCCTCGAACTCACAGAGATCTGCCTGCCTCTGCCTCCCGATTGCTGGGACTAAAGGCGTGTGCCACCACCGCCAGGTGACATTTTCTTTTTTAAGCTTTATTTTTTATTTTATGTATATGCGTGTTTTGCCTGCAAGGATCTGTGTAGAATGTGTGTGCAGTGCCCATAGAGGTCAGGAGAAGGCGTTGGGTCCTCTGAAATTAAAGTTACAGATATTTGTGAGCTACCATGTGGAGGCTGGGAACTGAACTCGGGTCCTCTGGAAGAGCAGCAAGTGCTCTTAACCACTTAGTCATCTCTCCAGCCTCAAAGAAGATTTGTGTGTGGGATCGAAGTTTTTCGGTCTGAAATGAGGGGCCATGCCCCTTCATCTCCTTTTCTTTTCTTTCCTTTCCCTTCCTTTTCCTTCCTTCCCTCCCTCCTTCCTTCCTTCCTTCCTTCCTTCCTTCCTTCCTTCCTTCCTTCCTTCCTTCCTTCCTTCCCTTTCTCCCTACCTCCCCGTTTTCTTTCGTGAGACAGAATCTCAGAATGTAGCTCTGGCTGGCCTGGAACTCACCTTGTAGTCCTGGCTAGCGTTTAACTCATGAACATCTGCCTGTTTCTGCCTCCCGAGTACTGGGATTAAAGGAGTGCACCACCATGCCTAGCTAGCATTTCCATAATGCTTAGTTTTGGTTGACCCTTCCCCCTTGTCCTTCTTGACCCCATGTCCCTGCTCCTCATCCCTGCTCAAACCCTTACACTTCCAGCAATTCCCTTCTCTTTCCAAATCACAGGTGTTCGATTACACCCCTCTCCTCCTTGAAGGTCACTTTTTTCTTCTTTCATAGGATCCTTTCTGGTTCTCTGATCTCTATATATACTCCCTCCTGCATAAACATAGATATAGAAAAATTAGATCTATGAGAGAGATCAATGTTTGTTTTTTATTTTTTTAATTAATTTATTTATTTATTGAAGATTTCTGCCTCCTCCCTGCCACTACCTCCCATTTCCCTCCCCCTCCCCCGATCAAGTCCCCCTCCTCATCAGCCCAAAGAGCAATCAGGGTTCATTGACCTGTGAGAAGTCTGAGGACCACCCACCTCAATCCAGTTCTAGTAAGGTGAGCATCCAAACTGCCTAGGCTCCCACAAAGCCAATACGTGCAGTAGGATCTAAAACCCATTGCCATTGTCCTTGAGTTCTCAGTAGTCCTCATTGTCCACTATGTTCAGCAAGTCCGGTTTTATCCCATGCTTTTTCAGACCCGGCCAGCTGGCCTTGGTGAGTTCCCAATAGAACATCCCATTGTCTCAGTGTGTGGGTGCACCCCTCGCGGTCCTGAGTTCCTTGTTCTATCCTCTCTCTCCTTCTGCTCCTGATTTGGACCTTGAGATTTCAGTCCGGTGCTCCAATGTGGGTCTCTGTCTCTGTCTCCTTTCATCGCTTGATGAAGGTTAATATTCAGGAGGATGCCTATATGTTTTTCTTTGGGTTCACCTTCCTATTTAGCTTCTCTAGAATCGCGAATTATAGGCTCAATGTCCTTTATTTATGGCTAGAAACCAAATATGAGTGAGTACATCCCATGTTCCTCTTTTTGGGTCTGGCTTACCTCACTCAGGATAGTGTTTTCTATTTCCATCCATTTGTATGCAAAATTCAAGAAGTCCTTGTTTTTACTGCTGAGTAGTACTCTAATGTGTATATATTCCATACTTTCTTCATCCATTCTTCCATTGAAGGGCATCTAGGTTGTTTCCAGGTTTTGGCTATTACAAACAAAGCTGCTATGAACATAGTTGAGCATATACTTTTGTTGTATGGTAGGGCATGTCTTCGGTATATTCCCAAGAGTGTTATTGCTGGGTCCAGGGGTAGGTTGTTCCCAAATTTCCTGAGAAACCGCCACACTGCTTGCGGAGTGGTTCTTGAATCTTTAATGCCATCTTCAGTTTTTTCATACATCTTGCTTTTATTTGTATTTCGTTCTAAAACATTTTCTTGATTCTTTGTGAATTTCACATCACACATCCTAATATGACTCATTCCCCTGTCTCCTCGCTTCTGCCCTCTGGCCTTTCAATCTCCCCTGCCAAAGTAAAGTTTAAAAGTAAAACAAAAACCCGAACCAAAGCACGAAAAAATGAAACACCCCTCAAACCTCGGTGCGGAAGCTGTGCTGTGTCACAGGTCACCCTTCAGTAAACACATATATGCCCTTTTCTTGCAAGTGCTCATTGCACGAGTCATTGGTCTGGTCCGGGGCCTCTGGTTTCTGCTGCGCTGTGGGTACTGGGGCCTGACTGGGACTCTCTTGGTTATCCTGTTGTTGCCCCGTGTTGTGGAGATGCTGCAGCTTTGGGTCTGTGCCGTCACGTGCTCCAGCGGCTCATAGATGAGGTGGGTGTGGGGTGGGCTACCTTGATTCTTTGTCCTGATTCTGGGTCTGGCTGGTAGCTGGGCTGGTTCAGCCTGCTAGCTTTCCCTCTCTGTCACCACCCAGGAGAGATCTCCATGTCTTGGCCTGTGGTCCTAGCACAGCCTGAGTCTGTGCTGATGTCCGTGACCCGTGTTGCTACCAAACACCACACTGATGCCCAGGTCTGGGCTCCCACCCTGTGGCCTTCTTGGTGCCTGAGAGCTGTGCCACTGCTGAACCCATACTGACCTGAGTGTCGTGTGCTGCAACCCAGGCCCAGGGTGTCATATGGGCCCAAGCTGCAGAAGGGAACAAGTCTGGGTCAGTGACCCTGCCACAGACGGGGTCTGCACTGATGTCTGAGATTCCTGTGTGGATGCCCGGGATCTGGGCTTACACCTGGGCCATACGGGTGTTCACAGGCCATGCTGTTCAGAGGGACCTGCACTGCCACCTGGGGCCACTGTGACATCTGGGTCTGGGCCCCTGCCGAGGACCCTGTCTGAGCCCATGGTCCAACCACAGCAGGGACCTGTATTGCTATCCATGGCCCATATTGCCACGAAGGGCCACTCAGACGCATCAAGGGCCTGGGCACCACCAAGGGTCAGATCACTGTTGGGGGGTTGAGCCTCTGTTGGAGCCATGCAGATCTGAGGAGCCTGTGCTGCTACCAGGCCATGGTTTCACTGGGGGCCTGGGCTGCCCCTAAGGCCCTTGTCTGGCTTGGAACTGGCTGGGTCTGTGATCCTGCTGCTGCCTCTGTGGTCTGTGCTATGTCCCTGGCTCCTGCCACCACTGAAAGCAGTGAGGATTGGGCTGCACAGAGTTGGTCCTGCCCCTCACTGGCTGAAACACTAGGGAGAACTGGCCCTGCCCCCACCCACTGCAGCTCTCAGAATAGGCTCTGCACCTTGCCAGGGCAGCACAGCAGAGCTGGGGTGCAGGTGATTCAGCCCTGAAGACATGCGAGTGGAGAGCTAGCCCATGGTCTATCCCATGGTAGCATGAGGAGGGAGAGATACCCCTTGCCCCAGGCACCTTACCTACCCCAGGCGGGAAAAGCTGGTCCCAGGGACCAAGAGTGGGAGAGCTGTTCCTGCCCCTCAACAGACTGCAGAACTCAAGCAGAAGGTATCTCCCTCCCTCTCCCACCCTTTGCCACCAGAGGCAGGTGGCTGATCTGGCCCTGAGGCGGCACAGTTGGAGAATAGGCACTGCCCCCTATTGGCAGTGCTGGGAATCAAATCCGGGTCAGCTGGCAGACCTTAAGGCCTTCTGATTTCACCTATTAAAAAAAATCATTTGCACCTTAAAAATAAGATGGGATTCCTTTATTTTAAAAATGTTTCAAGAGATACTAAAGTCTTACATTTATATCATAGTTAACAAAAATATTCCTCTGTATTTTACAAGAAGAGCGACAGGGACTGCTGATAGGGCGCATCACTAATCATGCTAGATTTCCTTTTTAAAAATATTATTGGGATTTTATTTTAAATCTCAAGATTACTTATTTCATATAGTTGAGTCAATGAAAATCTCAAGTATACACATATATAGTCATATATGTATGAACACATGTATTTAGATTAATCTAGTTGCTTTAAACATGAAAAAAATCCTGTAATAGTATATATATTGGAGCCAAATTTATTATTTTTTTCAGCAAAGGGAAAAATCTTACTTCATGAAAACAAAGGAAAATATAAAATCTTTAAAAACTTCAGTTTTCTATTTAATTGTTCACATAACTTTAAGAATCCATAACCAATGTAGCAAACATATTTAAATTATATCATTTTCCCTTCTGCCAGCAGTTTAAGTCCCATGATCCACAAGATTTCTGTGAAGGATCTTCATGGCACTACTGGCTGATTGCACTCAGGAGGCAGAGGCAGGTGGATCTCTGTGAGTTCGAGGCCAGTCTGGTGTATAGAGTGAGTTCCAGGACAGCCGGGGCTACCCAGAGAAACCCTGTCTTGGAAACAAAACAAAACAAGAAAACAAAAGCAGCAGAAAAGCCAGTTGGTGGTGGTGCACGCCTTTAATCCCAGCACTTGGGAGTCAGAGGCAGGCATATTTCTGTGAGTTTGGGGCCAACCTGCTTTACATAGTGAGTTCCAGGACAGCCAGGGCTACTTGGAGAAATCTTGTCTCGAGACCCCTCCCCCCCTTCCCCACACACAAAAGAAGTCACCTGGAAAGAGGGAACCTCAGCAGAGGAACTGCCTCCATCAGATTGACCTGTGGGCATGTCAATGGGGGCATTTTCTTTTTTAAAATTATATTTTATTTTTCCATTCAAAATTTTACACTTCCTCCCCTTCTCCCATTCCCCTCCCACTTCCCCACTCACCCTCCTCCCTCCTCCGGGGGCATTTTCTTAATTAGTGATTGACTGGGAGGCCCCAGCTCACTGTAGTGGGTAGTGGTGGATATCATGCCTAGGCAAATGTTCCCAGATTCAAGAAGAAGCCATGTCTTGACAGAATAAAGAAAAAAAAAAACAGGCTGAGCGAGCCTCGATGAACAAGCCAGTAAGCAGCACCTGTCCAAGGCCTCTGCATCAGTGCCTGCCTCCACTTTCCTGTCTTGGCTTCCCCAGAGGATGGACTGTAACCCATAAGCCAAGTAAGTAATCTCTTTCCTCCACCAACTTGCTTTTGGTCTGTGTTTTATCACAGCATCAGAGAGCAAACCAGGTGGATCACCTAAGACATTTTCCAGGCTAGAATCACCACAAGATTTGAATATTTGATCAAAGCCTTATGAAAATGCATGCGCCACAAGGTGGCGTCCTTTGTCATTTTTATTTTTTTATTTTATTTTATTTTTATTTATTTATTTATTTGAGTTTTTTTTTTTTTTTTGAGACATTCTCTGTAGCTTTGGAGCCTGTCCTGGAACTAGCTCTTCTAGACCAGGCTGGCCCTCGAACTCACAGAGATCTGCCTGCCTCTGCCTCCCGATTGCTGGGACTAAAGGCATGTGCCTCCACCGCCAGGTGACATTTTCTTTTTTAAGCTTTATTTTTTATTTTATGTATATGCGTGTTTTGCCTGCAAGGATCTGTGTAGAATGTGTGTGCAGTGCCCATAGAGGTCAGGAGAAGGCGTTGGGTCCTCTGAAATTAAAGTTACAGATATTTGTGAGCTACCATGTGGAGGCTGGGAACTGAACTCGGGTCCTCTGGAAGAGCAGCAAGTGCTCTTAACCACTTAGTCATCTCTCCAGCCTCAAAGAAGATTTGTGTGTGGGATCGAAGTTTTCGGTCTGAAATGAGGGGCCATGCCCCTTCATCTCCTTTTCTTTTCTTTCCTTTCCCTTCCTTTTCCTTCCTTCCCTCCCTCCTCCTTCCTCTTCCTTCCTTCCTTCCTTCCTTCCTTCCTTCCTTCCTTCCTTCCTTCCTTCCTTCCCTTTCTCCCTACCTCCCCGTTTTCTTTCGTGAGACAGAATCTCAGAATGTAGCTCTGGCTGGCCTGGAACTCACCTTGTAGTCCTGGCTAGCGTTTAACTCATGAACATCTGCCTGTTTCTGCCTCCCGAGTACTGGGATTAAAGGAGTGCACCACCATGCCTAGCTAGCATTTCCATAATGCTTAGTTTTGGTTGACCCTTCCCCCTTGTCCTTCTTGACCCCATGTCCCTGCTCCTCATCCCTGCTCAAACCCTTACACTTCCAGCAATTCCCTTCTCTTTCCAAATCACAGGTGTTCGATTACACCCCTCTCCTCCTTGAAGGTCACTTTTTTCTTCTTTCATAAGATCCTTTCTGGTTCTCTGATGTCTATATATACTCCCTCCTGCATAAACATAGATATAGAAAAATTAGATCTATGAGAGAGATCAATGTTTGTTTTTTTATTTTTTTAATTAATTTATTTATTTATTGAAGATTTCTGCCTCCTCCCTGCCACTACCTCCCATTTCCCTCCCCCTCCCCCATCAAGTCCCCCTCCTCATCAGCCCAAAGAGCAATCAGGGTTCATTGACCTGTGAGAAGTCTGAGGACCACCCACCTCAATCCAGTTCTAGTAAGGTGAGCATCCAAACTGCCTAGGCTCCCACAAAGCCAATACGTGCAGTAGGATCTAAAACCCATTGCCATTGTCCTTGAGTTCTCAGTAGTCCTCATTGTCCACTATGTTCAGCAAGTCCGGTTTTATCCCATGCTTTTTCAGACCCGGGCCAGCTGGCCTTGGTGAGTTCCCAATAGAACATCCCATTGTCTCAGTGTGTGGGTGCACCCCTCGCGGTCCTGAGTTCCTTGCTAATCCTCTCTCTCCTTCTGCTCCTGATTTGGACCTTGAGATTTCAGTCCGGTGCTCCAATGTGGGTCTCTGTCTCTGTCTCCTTTCATCGCTTGATGAAGGTTAATATTCAGGAGGATGCCTATATGTTTTTCTTTGGGTTCACCTTCCTATTTAGCTTCTCTAGAATCGCGAATTATAGGCTCAATGTCCTTTATTTATGGCTAGAAACCAAATATGAGTGAGTACATCCCATGTTCCTCTTTTTGGGTCTGGCTTACCTCACTCAGGATAGTGTTTTCTATTTCCATCCATTTGTATGCAAAATTCAAGAAGTCCTTGTTTTTACTGCTGAGTAGTACTCTAATGTGTATATATTCCATACTTTCTTCATCCATTCTTCCATTGAAGGGCATCTAGGTTGTTTCCAGGTTTTGGCTATTACAAACAAAGCTGCTATGAACATAGTTGAGCATATACTTTTGTTGTATGGTAGGGCATGTCTTCGGTATATTCCCAAGAGTGTTATTGCTGGGTCCAGGGGTAGGTTGTTCCCAAATTTCCTGAGAAACCGCCACACTGCTTGCGGAGTGGTTCTTGAATCTTTAATGCCATCTTCAGTTTTTTCATACATCTTGCTTTTATTTGTATTTCGTTCTAAAACATTTTCTTGATTCTTTGTGAATTTCACATCACACATCCTAATATGACTCATTCCCCTGTCTCCTCGCTTCTGCCCTCTGGCCTTTCAATCTCCCCTGCCAAAGTAAAGTTTAAAAGTAAAACAAAAACCCGAACCAAAGCACGAAAAAATCAAACACCCCTCAAACCTCGGTGCGGAAGCTGTGCTGTGTCACAGGTCACCCTTGAGTAAACACATATATGCCCTTTTCTTGCAAGTGCTCATTGCACGAGTCATTGGTCTGGTCTGGGGCCTCTGGTTTCTGCTGCACTGTGGGTACTGGGGCCTGACTGGGACTCTCTTGGTTATCCTGTTGTTGCCCCGTGTTGTGGAGATCCTGCAGCTTTGGGTCTGTGCGGTCACGTGCTCCAGCGGCTCATAGATGAGGTGGGTGTGGGGTGGGCTACCTTGATTCTTTGTCCTGATTCTGGGTCTGGCTGGTAGCTGGGCTGGTTCAGCCTGCTAGCTTTCCCTCTCTGTCACCACCCAGGAGAGATCTCCATGTCTTGGCCTGTGGTCCTAGCACAGCCTGAGTCTGTGCTGATGTCCGTGACCCGTGTTGCTACCAAACACCACACTGATGCCCAGGTCTGGGCTCCCACCCTGTGGCCTTCTTGGTGCCTGAGAGCTGTGCCACTGCTGAACCCATACTGACCTGAGTGTCGTGTGCTGCAACCCAGGCCCAGGGTGTCATATGGGCCCAAGCTGCAGAAGGGAACAAGTCTGGGTCAGTGACCCTGCCACAGCCGGGGTCTGCACTGATGTCTGAGATTCCTGTGTGGATGCTCGGGATCTGGGCTTACACCTGGGCCATACGGGTGTTCACAGGCCATGCTGTTCAGAGGGACCTGCACTGCCACCTGGGGCCACTGTGACATCTGGGTCTGGGCCCCTGCCGAGGACCCTGTCTGAGCCCATGGTCCAACCACAGCAGGGACCTGTATTGCTATCCATGGCCCATATTGCCACTAAGGGCCACTCAGACGCATCAAGGGCCTGGGCACCACCAAGGGTCAGATCACTGTTGGGGGGTTGAGCCTCTGTTGGAGCCATGCAGATCTGAGGAGCCTGTGCTGCTACCAGGCCATGGTTTCACTGGGGGCCTGGGCTGCCCCTAAGGCCCTTGTCTGGCTTGGAACTGGCTGGGTCTGTGATCCTGCTGCTGCCTCTGTGGTCTGTGCTATGTCCCTGGCTCCTGCCACCACTGAAAGCAGTGAGGATTGGGCTGCACAGAGTTGGTCCTGCCCCTCACTGGCTGAAGCACTAGGGAGAACTGGCCCTGCCCCCACCCACTGCAGCTCTCAGAATAGGCTCTGCACCTTGCCAGGGCAGCACAGCAGAGCTGGGGTGCAGGTGATTCAGCCCTGAAGACATGCGAGTGGAGAGCTAGCCCATGGTCTATCCCATGGTAGCATGAGGAGGGAGAGATACCCCTTGCCCCAGGCACCTTACCTACCCCAGGCGGGAAAAGCTGGTCCCAGGGACCAAGAGTGGGAGAGCTGTTCCTGCCCCTCACAGACTGCAGAACTCAGGAAGGTTGGCACCCTGCAAAGCCCGATGGAGATATCAGGCCATGGAATGCCGAGGGATCGACCCCACCTATTGAGAGGGGGGTGACCCCCCCTCTCCCACCCTTTGCCACCAGAGGCAGGTGGCTGATCTGGCCCTGAGGCGGCACAGTTGGAGAATAGGCACTGCCCCCTATTGGCAGTGCTGGGAATCAAATCCGGGTCACCTGGCAGACCTTAAGGCCTTCTGATTTCACCTATTAAAAAAATCATTTGCACCTTAAAAATAAGATGGGATTCCTTTATTTTAAAAATGTTTCAAGAGATACTAAAGTCTTACATTTATATCATAGTTAACAAAAATATTCCTCTGTATTTTACAAGAAGAGCGACAGGGACTGCTGATAGGGCGCATCACTAATCATGCTAGATTTCCTTTTTAAAAATATTATTGGGATTTTATTTTAAATCTCAAGATTACTTATTTCATATAGTTGAGTCAATGAAAATCTCAAGTATACACATATATAGTCATATATGTATGAACACATGTATTTAGATTAATCTAGTTGCTTTAAACATGAAAAAATGCTGTAATAGTATATATATTGGAGCCAAATTTATTATTTTTTTCAGCAAAGGGAAAAATCTTACTTCATGAAAACAAAGGAAAATATAAAATCTTTAAAAACTTCAGTTTTCTATTTAATTGTTCACATAACTTTAAGAATCCATAACCAATGTAGCAAACATATTTAAATTATATCATTTTCCCTTCTGCCAGCAGTTTAAGTCCCATGATCCACAAGATTTCTGTGAAGGATCTTCATGGCACTACTGGCTGATTGCACTCAGGAGGCAGAGGCAGGTGGATCTCTGTGAGTTCGAGGCCAGTCTGGTGTATAGAGTGAGTTCCAGGACAGCCGGGGCTACCCAGAGAAACCCTGTCTTGGAAACAAAACAAAACAAGAAAACAAAAGCAGCAGAAAAGCCAGTTGGTGGTGGTGCACGCCTTTAATCCCAGCACTTGGGAGTCAGAGGCAGGCGTATTTCTGTGAGTTTGGGGCCAACCTGCTTTACATAGTGAGTTCCAGGACAGCCAGGGCTACTAGGAGAAATCTTGTCTCGAGACCCCCCCCCCTTTCCCCACACACAAAAGAAGTCACCTGGAAAGAGGGAACCTCAGCAGAGGAACTGCTTCCATCAGATTGACCTGTGGGCATGTCAATGGGGGCATTTTCTTTTTAAAAAATATATTTTATTTTTCCATTCAAAATTTTACACTTCCTCCCCTTCTCCCATTCCCCTCCCACTTCCCCACTCACCCTCCTCCCTCCTCCGGGGCATTTTCTTAATTAGTGATTGACTGGGAGGCCCCAGCTCACTGTAGTGGGTAGTGGTGGATATCATGCCTAGGCAAATGTTCCCAGATTCAAGAAGAAGCCATGTCTTGACAGAATAAAGAAAAAAAAAAAAACAGGCTGAGCGAGCCTCGATGAACAAGCCAGTAAGCAGCACCTGTTCAAGGCCTCTGCATCAGCGCCTGCCTCCACTTTCCTGTCTTGGCTTCCCCAGAGGATGGACTGTAACCCCTAAGCCAGTAAGTAATCTCTTTCCTCCACCAACTTGCTTTTGGTCTGTGTTTTATCACAGCATCAGAGAGCAAACCAGGTGGATCACCTAAGACATTTTCCAGGCTAGAATCACCACAAGATTTGAATATTTGATCAAAGCCTTATGAAAATGCATGCGCCACAAGGTGGCGTCCTTTGTCATTTTTTATTTTTATTTTATTTTATTTTTATATTTATTTATTTATTTATTTGAGTTTTTTTTTTTTGAGACATTCTCTGTAGCTTTGGAGCCTGTCCTGGAACTAGCTCTTCTAGACCAGGCTGGCCCTCGAACTCACAGAGATCCGCCTGCCTCTGCCTCCCGATTGCTGGGACTAAAGGCATGTGCCACCACCGCCAGGTGACATTTTCTTTTTTAAGCTTTATTTTTTATTTTATGTATATGCGTGTTTTGCCTGCAAGGATCTGTGTAGAATGTGTGTGCAGTGCCCATAGAGGTCAGGAGAAGGCGTTGGGTCCTCTGAAATTAAAGTTACAGATATTTGTGAGCTACCATGTGGAGGCTGGGAACTGAACTCGGGTCCTCTGGAAGAGCAGCAAGTGCTCTTAACCACTTAGTCATCTCTCCAGCCTCAAAGAAGATTTGTGTGTGGGATCGAGTTTTCGGTCTGAAATGAGGGGCCATGCCCCTTCATCTCCTTTTCTTTTCTTTCCTTTCCCTTCCTTTTCCTTCCTTCCCTCCTTCCTTCCTTCCTTCCTTCCTTCCTTCCTTCCTTCCTTCCTTCCTTCCTTCCTTCCCTTTCTCCCTACCTCCCCGTTTTCTTTCGTGAGACAGAATCTCAGAATGTAGCTCTGGCTGGCCTGGAACTCACCTTGTAGTCCTGGCTAGCGTTTAACTCATGAACATCTGCCTGTTTCTGCCTCCCGAGTACTGGGATTAAAGGAGTGCACCACCATGCCTAGCTAGCATTTCCATAATGCTTAGTTTTGGTTGACCCTTCCCCCTTGTCCTTCTTGACCCCATGTCCCTGCTCCTCATCCCTGCTCAAACCCTTACACTTCCAGCAATTCCCTTCTCTTTCCAAATCACAGGTGTTCGATTACACCCCTCTCCTCCTTGAAGGTCACTTTTTTCTTCTTTCATAGGATCCTTTCTGGTTCTCTGATGTCTATATATACTCCCTCCTGCATAAACATAGATATAGAAAAATTAGATCTATGAGAGAGATCAATGTTTGTTTTTTTTATTTTTTTAATTAATTTATTTATTTATTGAAGATTTCTGCCTCCTCCCTGCCACTACCTCCCATTTCCCTCCCCCCCCCCATCAAGTCCCCCTCCTCATCAGCCCAAAGAGCAATCAGGGTTCATTGACCTGTGAGAAGTCTGAGGACCACCCACCTCAATCCAGTTCTAGTAAGGTGAGCATCCAAACTGCCTAGGCTCCCACAAAGCCAATACGTGCAGTAGTGTCTAAAACCCATTGCCATTGTCCTTGAGTTCTCAGTAGTCCTCATTGTCCACTATGTTCAGCAAGTCCGGTTTTATCCCATGCTTTTTCAGACCCGGGCCAGCTGGCCTTGGTGAGTTCCCAATAGAACATCCCATTGTCTCAGTGTGTGGGTGCACCCCTCGCGGTCCTGAGTTCCTTGTTAATCCTCTCTCTCCTTCTGCTCCTGATTTGGACCTTGAGATTTCAGTCCGGTGCTCCAATGTGGGTCTCTGTCTCTGTCTCCTTTCATTGCTTGATGAAGGTTAATATTCAGGAGGATGCCTATATGTTTTTCTTTGGGTTCACCTTCCTATTTAGCTTCTCTAGAATCGCGAATTATAGGCTCAATGTCCTTTATTTATGGCTAGAAACCAAATATGAGTGAGTACATCCCATGTTCCTCTTTTTGGGTCTGGCTTACCTCACTCAGGATAGTGTTTTCTATTTCCATCCATTTGTATGCAAAATTCAAGAAGTCCTTGTTTTTACTGCTGAGTAGTACTCTAATGTGTATATATTCCATACTTTCTTCATCCATTCTTCCATTGAAGGGCATCTAGGTTGTTTCCAGGTTTTGGCTATTACAAACAAAGCTGCTATGAACATAGTTGAGCATATACTTTTGTTGTATGGTAGGGCATGTCTTCGGTATATTCCCAAGAGTGTTATTGCTGGGTCCAGGGGTAGGTTGTTCCCAAATTTCCTGAGAAACCGCCACACTGCTTGCGGAGTGGTTCTTGAATCTTTAATGCCATCTTCAGTTTTTTCATACATCTTGCTTTTATTTGTATTTCGTTCTAAAACATTTTCTTGATTCTTTGTGAATTTCACATCACACATCCTAATATGACTCATTCCCCTGTCTCCTCGCTTCTGCCCTCTGCCCTTTCAATCTCCCCTGCCAAAGTAAAGTTTAAAAGTAAAACAAAAACCCGAACCAAAGCACAAAAAAATCAAACACCCCTCAAACCTCGGTGCGGAAGCTGTGCTGTGTCACAGGTCACCCTTGAGTAAACACATATATGCCCTTTTCTTGCAAGTGCTCATTGCACGAGTCATTGGTCTGGTCCGGGGCCTCTGGTTTCTGCTGCGCTGTGGGTACTGGGGCCTGACTGGGACTCTCTTGGTTATCCTGTTGTTACCCCATGTTGTGGAGATCCTGCAGCTTTGGGTCTGTGCGGTCACGTGCTCCAGAGGCTCATAGATGAGGTGGGTGTGGGGTGGGCTACCTTGATTCTTTGTCCTGATTCTGGGTCTGGCTGGTAGCTGGGCTGGTTCAGCCTGCTAGTTTTCCCTCTCTGTCACCACCCAGGAGAGATCTCCATGTCTTGGCCTGTGGTCCTAGCACAGCCTGAGTCTGTGCTGATGTCCGTGACCCGTGTTGCTACCAAACACCACACTGATGCCCAGGTCTGGGCTCCCACCCTGTGGCCTTCTTGGTGCCTGAGAGCTGTGCCACTGCTGAACCCATACTGACCTGAGTGCCGTGTGCTGCAACCCAGGCCCAGGGTGTCATATGGGCCCAAGCTGCAGAAGGGAACAAGTCTGGGTCAGTGACCCTGCCACAGCCGGGCTCTGCACTGATGTATGAGATTCCTGTGTGGATGCTCGGGATCTGGGCTTACACCTGGGCCATACGGGTGTTCACAGGCCATGCTGTTCAGAGGGACCTGCACTGCCACCTGGGGCCACTGTGACATCTGGGTCTGGGCCCCTGCCGAGGACCCTGTCTGAGCTCATGGTCTAACCACAACAGGGACCTGTATTGCTATCCATGGCCCATATTGGCACTAAGGGCTACTGAGACACATCAAGGGCCTGGCCACCACCAAGGGTCAGATCACAGTTGGGGGGGTTGAGCCTCTGTTGGAGCCATGCAGATCTGAGGAGCCTAGATGATGGAAAGACCCTAGGTGTGTGTGTGTGTTGTGTGTTTTCCTTTTTTGCCGACACAAAGTTAAGGCATCGAAGAAAGAAATCAAAGAGGATACCAAAAAATAGGAAGGACCTCCCCTGCTCTTGGATTGGGAGGATCAACATAGTAAAAATGGCAATTCTACCAAAAGCAATTTATAGATTCAATGCAATTCCCATCAAAATCCCATCAAAATTCTTCACAGATCTTGAGAGGACAATAATCAACTTTATATGGAAAAACAAAAAACCCAGGATAGCCAAAACAATCTTATACAATAAAGGAACTTCTGGAGGCATTACCATCCCTGACTTCAAACTCTATTACAGAGCTACAGTAATGAAAACAGTGTGGTACTGGCATAAAAACAGAGAACTCGATCAATGGAATCGTACAGAAGACCCGGATTTTAACCCACAAACCTATAAACACTTCATTTTTGATAAAGGAGCTAAAAACATACATTGGAAGAAAGAAAGCATCTTCAACAAATGGTGCTGGCACAATTGGATTTCAACCTGTAGAAAAATGAAAATAGACCCATATCTATCACCATGCACAAAACTCAAGTCCAAATGGATCAAAGACCTCAATATCAATCTTTACACACTGAACCTGATAGAAGAGAAAGTGGGAAGTACCCTACAACAGTTGGGCACAGGAGATCGCTTCCTATGTTTAACCCCAGAAGCACAGGCATTAAGGGAAACATTGAACAAATGGGACCTCCTGAAACTGAGAAGCTTCTGTAAAGCAAAGGATACTGTCACTAAGACAAAAAGGCAACCTACTGATTGGGAGAAGATCTTCACCAACCCAGCAACAGACAAGGGCCTGATCTCCAAAATATATAAAGAACTCAAGAAACTAAACTTTAAAATGCTAAATAACCCAATTAAAAATTGGGGCACTGAGCTGAACAGAGAATTCTCAACAGAAGAATTCCAAATGGCCAAAAGACACTTAAGGTCATGCTCAACTTCCTTAGCGATCAGGGAAATGCAAATCAAAACAACATTGAGATATCATCTTACGCCTGTCAGAATGGCTAAAATCAAAAACACCAATGATAGTCTTTGCTGGAGAGGTTGTGGAGGAAGGGGTACCCTCATCCATTGTTGGTGGGAATGCAATCTTGTGCAACCACTTTGGAAATCAGTGTGGCGGTTTCTCAGGAAAGTCGGGATCAACCTACCTCTGGACCCAGCAATACCACTCTTGGGAATATACCCAAGAGATACCCTATCACATGACAAAAGCATTTGTTCAACTATGTTCATAGCAGCATTGTTTGTTATAGCCAGAACCTGGAAACAACCTAGATGTCCCTCAGTGGAAGAATGGATGAAGAAAGTGTGGAATATTTACATACTAGAGTACTACTCAGCAGTAAAAAACAATGACTTCTCGAATTTTGCATGCAAATGGATGGAAATAGAAAACACTATCCTGAGTGAGGTATCCCAGACCCAAAAAGAGGAACATGGGATGTACTCACTCATAATTGGTTTCTAGTCACAAATTGTGGTCATTGAGTCTATATTCTGTGATACTAAAGAAGCTAAATAAGAAGGTGAACCCAATGAGGGCTGCTGAGAAGCCAAGGTCAATGGCACAGGGTTTTGATCCTACTTCATGTTCTGGCTTGGTGGGAGCCTAGCCAGTTCGGATGTTCACCTTCCTAGACCAGGATTGAGGGGGGAGGACTTTGTACTTCCCACAGGGCAGGGAACCCTGACTGCACTTCGGTCTGGATAAGGAGGGGGAGGAGGGGGGAGGCGGGGAGGAGTGGGAAGAGGGGGAGGGAAATGGGAGGCGGGGAGGAGGCAGAAATTTCTCTTTTTTCCAATATAAAAAAAACTAAAAAAAGGATAGCTTACAAACTTTTGGTTGGATGTCCAATGGTTAAAGCTCTAGTGATAATATTCTTATAGGAGACCTTGAGCTGCTAGGTAAAATTCTTACAAAAAACAGTTTCCAATAGAGAGCTTAAAACAGCTGCCTAACAGGTACTCAAGCAGGTAAAGTATAAATCAACAGATAAAGTATACAATAATCAACAAATACAGTATATTAATTATAATTCAGATATGGCAAGTGTGTATATTAAATGTAAAACTTATTCTACAACAGTTTTATAAAAAATGAGGCTTATGGCTAAATCTTATCAGTTTTGCTAGTTAAGATATTAAGCTCTTAATTTAAACCAGTAGCCTGTCTGATATAAAAGGACAGGATAGAATCTGGAAAATGGTTTAACAAAATTTTGACTATGATCAAGGTTTCTTATACTAAACAGTAGACTCATTGATAATTTTTAAGATTGATTCCTGGATATTTGCCTTTGCTAAATTCAAAGGCCAAAAACAATGGTCTTTTCCCAGATCATTGCTACAATTTATGCACCTGTATTTTGCTAAAGCTATAGCAAAAAATCCCTTAAAGGATTTTATGCTAAATTTTACAATTGGCTCTTCCAGTGGAGGAACTGCATATATGGCTAATTATAATAAAAATTATGGAGCATAACAAGGCTCCTTCAAAGCAACTCATACAAGTTGACAGCAGATCCTGATGCAAACGGATCTGGCTTGTTGACACCAAGCTGACCTTTGCTAAGACAAGGTGAAAAGCCCTTGCAATGCATCATGAAAAAACCCGACCTATATATATTTGGGGTCGAGGATGTGCTTGTGCTTTTTTCACAGAAAGAAAATGAATTCTGAATGTGATGTCGAGGCTGCGGACACAGAAGAGTTCCAGACTTCCAGAGGTGATTGAGGAGAGATCTTTGGTCCGGTCTTCCCTACCCCCAAGGAAAGGAGTGCCTGCTGACAAAACCAGCTACACCACTCTGCATGGTGTCATCCAGCCCCCAGAATCCAGGGAGACCCGGCTGACATAAGGGCCAGGATGTGCTTCATGTACCTGAAACCAGCTCGCCTCACCCTGGCTACCCCACCTGTCCAGGAGCACAAATGCTAAACTGCTTCTGCAGCTTGAACTCTGGTCTTCTTTGGAGCTGAGTTGCAGACTAAACATCAGACTGCTTTAAACTTTGGGACACAGAACTCATTTTAATTAAAATATTAACCTCTCTTCACTTAAGAAGGGGGAAAATTGGGGGTTCCTGTGACTGTTGCCCAGAGGCTGGAACTGGTGGTATATGATAACAACAATGTATGTCATTGTACTCCCACTGAATTTGAGCTAATGATATTTGTAACTGCTTATAGATAATGGGTAAAGTTTGACACATGTTGTAAAGTGTTTGGTTTTAATGCATATGTTTAAAATTTTGGATTTTGATCCCTTTTACACTGCCCTAATTTTTTGGCAGGCGGCACACGTAACTTTATGTGGAGTAGGCACTTAGGAATGTGGTCATACCATAGGCCAGACTAAAAGGTGAATACTGGGTTGGGAAAAAGCCCTATCTTCTTATCTGGAGATGGAGTTATTGGTGCCAAAACTATATCATTATATCTTTTGTTTGAGGAGCTCCTCAGAGTCTTTTCATTAATGACAGACGCAGGGGCCCAATGACGGGAGTTAGTGTGGATCCTCGCCTGAAGAGCACACCATACAGAGGTTGTAGAAACCGGCTCAACATGGCATGGTTCAGGTATGAGGGTGCTCTCCACATGGCCTAAGACAGGGTACCCTGTGATCTGCTTACTTTAATCCTGCTAGATGCCTTTTACTTGAGGAGCTCCAAGGACGGGCGACTTATGGCAGGATAATCCCCCAACCTAAGGCAGGGCCCTGGGAACCCTAGGAAGGGTAAGGGGAAAAAAAAAGGCCTGGTCCCCACTCGACCTAGTAGTCATGGGGCACCCCTCTGTTCCCAGGAGAGAGGGATTACTTCACCACTCGAGAGGAGGGTCTCTCCTTGTCTCAGTCCCTTCTCCTTTGCTCTGACACCATGGTTGACTCTGACTGGTGCTCTCCACTTGATAGCTGCCTGCCTTTGTATGGGAGGGGGGAGGGGATCTGTTGGGAGCTGTTTCCCCCTAGAGATCATTGCAGGAACCATCGCCCTGGGGAGCCTATGGGGAACCCCACACCCATGGTTGTACTGGGATTGGTTCTGTTGCCCCACACCCAGTTGAAGCTGTTAATGGAGAAAAATAAAATAAATAAATAAATTAATTAAAAAAAAAAAAAAGTCAAGTTGAGTGATTAATTTACCGACTCCATGACTCTCCTTCAATCCCTGAGCTGCTAGAAGCAGGTCCGCATGGCAGCATTAAGAAAATGACATCCAACTTCCATTACATGTCCCTCCGCACCATAGGAAACCACAGAAAATGACACAGTGGTGTGCTTACCACTCAGAGCCAGCAGAGTGGGCACAATAATGCAGTGATCTGGGAGTTTCTTGAAATTCTGAGTGACGTCTAAACTTAGGAACTGTTTAAGAAATTATAAGGGTGGAAAATTAGTTTAAATATTAATTTTTTCCTGAAACCTCAAGAACTGTATAATTTACAAATATACCTTTTAAAGTGTCAAGCCAGCTCCTCTCGGGGAGAAAATTGGGCTAGGAGTAGGAGCCAAGAAAAAGAAGCCTCCTTCTGGGCTGGGTGGGTTGGTTCTTCTGTTCCTTTTGAAGCATCAGGACCTCTGGCAGAGTGGCTGCTAATGCCGTGTAGTCTCCACAGAAATGGAGAACTGTAAACAAATCTGGAAGCTGCCTAAATTAATACACTTTGTTGTTTCCTGAGATTCGTTGGAGTAGCCTCTTGGAAAGCTTCGATGACTTCATGGTGGGTATGAAATCCCAGGTATGGTCAGAACCAGCTCTTTCTGGATTAACACTGTCTCCCTAGAGATTTTCCATATTCCTCTTGCTCATCTCTGGTGCAACGTGGTCAGGGTAAGGATCACGATAGAGGACATAAAGGAATGTATGGATCAATGTAAACATGCTACACCACTTAACAAGGGCGTATGATATAAAAGGCCTACTGATGTTCACTCAGCGATGTCACCCTACAGAAGGAGACCTTGTCATTTGTTTTAAATGGCATTCCCTGGACAAATGTCATGGATAACTGGCACACATACCATACTTATGCAGACGACACATGAAGCAAATGAACTACAAGGTATTTATTTGAAGTACAAGTTCTTAGAGAGGAAAGATGGAGTAACATGAGTGGAAGACCAAATGCGACCGCAAGAGGCTCCAGGTCAAGGGTGGCACACTATGGCTTGTGCACTGTCTTCAGACAAGTGGAGTGGGGCCAGGAGGAGCACTGCTAAGCCCTGACAGATTCTGCCCTCTCCAGAACTGCTCTCTCCTCCTCTTGAACCATCTCTACAATGAGAGGGAAGAGGGATTTGTTCAGTAATCAGGATATAATCAGAAAACACACCATGGGACGTTAGCTGCCCCTATATTTTATACTGCACAGAAGAACCTGCTGTCTCACTGCCCTAATTCTGTGAGGAATTGATGGGCTGGCCCAGGGTCCAGTGCTAGCCTAGAATGAGGGAGGCCCTGGTTTCCACCCCAGCACTGCAGAATCCCCCCCAAAAAATGTCCAGAAGTTGCATGTCTTTTCCGTTCTCTACAGTGATCCACTCTGGAGGATGTGAGCAGCATTTTCAGGCAGATGCACCACTGTGCTTCAGACAGTCAGAATGCTGGGTCCCCTAATCTGTGTGGCTTCACCAGGCTCTTCAAACAGCAGGAGGAGGACAGGGCATATGGACTCTATGCTTCCCCCATTCCCACCAGTCTCTGTTTAACCATGTTACATCAGCATTATGAAGACTGCTAGGTTCACCCTGTGAACTATCCTCACACCCAGGTTACCTCTGTAATGATAGAATCTATGCTTAGTTTTCAGTGTTTCAAATAGTGTGGGATGGTGGTGCCCCTAGCTACACTGATTTCAGTCCTATATATAATAACCCCAGGAAGACTACACAGAGAACCCTACCTAAAGGACACCAGCACTGAAGGACTTGAGTGTATGTTTACCTATTATAAATGTATTGTTAATATAGAATGAAAGAAGACACAACAGAGCAGGACCATGACTTGCACCTAGGTACAGTGGAGGAGAAAGTCTATAATAGATATGTGGGAAAGCATATCCAGAGACAGGGACATCTGGAAGAGTTCAGAGTGTGTGTGTCCAGACTGAGCTGTGGCATGTGGGGAGAGGAGAAGGGAGGAGACAGGGGAAAGGGAGCCAGTAGGAGAGAGACCCAGGTGGGGGTAGCAGGCCAGAGCCCAGAAATGCCAGTAACTGACGTGGGTAAGATGCTTAGTAAGAAGAACGTCTATCCAGGGCATCCCAAGTGGAATGGGACACCTGTCAGAGATAAAAACGCTCTAAGTCACAGGGGAAAGGTGTCCCTTTTCCCTGTTATTGGAGCCCAGTGGACATAAGAAGAACTTCCTGGTGTAGAATAGTGGATTTGTAGTAATAGTAAACAAAGCAGGCAGCTTGTAGTAACACTTATGCAGTAAGAAGAGGAAGGGAGAGAGCAGAAGCAAAGGGAGATGTCCCCATGGGTGAAGCAGGCCAGAGCAGTAGCCAACTGAAGGAGCCATAGAGACGTGGATAGAGTGTAGAGTGTCCACCTGGAGGGCATAGCCGGCCAGACACCAGAGAGATGGGTGAGCAGTAGCTGAAGGATGAGACCCTAGGTTGTGAAATCTAATGTTGTGGGTGGCACAAGCCAGCAGAACCAAATGATCCGCACATACTGAGGAGAGTCAGAGCAGATGCTTGGCTAAGAATGGCTGAGTTCCCGAGCAGGAGGCTCATTTATGCCTCTCCGGGAGTCGGCACCAGATAACTAAACAGTAAATAAATTAAAAGGAAAGGAACTCGACTGGTCCCAGGTTTCACTGCCAGAAGAATGGCAAAGAAGAAATAAAAACGGAAGGAGAATGACGGGTCCTAGGCATGATGAAGAAGGGCTATTACAGATATATGGAGAGCAAGGCAGAGGCAGGGACATGTGTGGGAGTCCGGACGGGACATGACCAGACTGAGCTGTTCCATGTGACGATAGTGGGTGAGGGGATGTAGAGCAAAGAGAGGAAACAGGTGCAGCATCCAGGAGGCCCAAATAGAGTAGACAAAAGAACAGGTAACCAAAAGAATCTATTATATTGGGAAGGAAAGCTGGGGAAGGGCAAGCTAGCTTAAGCTGGCGACGTTTAGCAAGGGAGAGAGGGAGGGAGAAAGGGAGGGAAGGAGAGAGGGAGGGATGGTGGGGAGGAGAGAGGGAAGGAGGGAGGAAGGAAGAGAGGGAAGGAGGGGGGATGGAGGGAGGAAGATAAGGAAGAAGGGGGAGAGAGAAAAGGAGGGGGAAGGAGGGAGAAGGGAGGAAGAGAGTATGTACCAGCCAGGAAGGCCTGTTGCAGGTAGGGACCTTGGGTGCAGGGAGAACCTGGTGGCCAGGTCTGCTTTGATATGCTAAATAGACACTTTAGACACCTGTCCCTGGTTTGGAACCTGAAACATACAGCTATTGACACATAGAACATTTACATATTTTGTAGGTACAGCACACATGTCCATAATTTAAGCACAGGACACTTGTGTGTGTGATACATGCATGTCTAAGAGGCAAAGTAGCTGTGTTCTAATCAGTGTCCCATTAGGAAGTTGGCTTTGGATTGAAATGTGCTGGTTCTGCATAGTGAGGCTTCTGCTTTAATATTCTCCCCACCAAGACCACAAAGCCTGAAAATTACTTCAGTGTGGCTGCAGTGCTGACCCAAGGATAGAGACACTTGCTGCTCTTGAGGACCTGAATTCAGTTTGCAGCTCGCATGTCTTCTGGCTCACAATTTTCTGCTGGAGTGCGGGTGCACGTGACACGCGCGCGCATGCGCGCGCGCACACACACACACACACACACACTTTAAAAGGAACCTTTTCAAAGTCATTTTGAGACACGGTGAGGTCAGAACAACACCCCTACTTTGGTGACAGGACAAACATGTCCCAGCCCCGAGGGAAGTTCTGGAATGGCTGTGATATGTCCAATGGCTTTTAGATGACTACTTACCTGCAGTTTGCCTTCTGTCACGCGCATGGATCTTGCCAACTGTTTCCTGAGAACAAACATAGCAGGTCAGTATTTGCACGCACAGATGAAATAACAGACTCTACATTTATTAAAATACTTGTCTCAGTCCCCAACCTCTAGGACAGCAGTTTCTACAGGTGACTTTAATTCAGCAGAGAGGCTATCAATAGTCAAAAACCTAGGCCCAGAGCTAGTCAGCAACTGAAACCAACAATATAGACAGAGAATACCTCAGAGAGATGCTCCGACCACTGGGTGTGTGGAGCATAAAACCGGCTCAAAAATGTCACAATACAAAGCACGAGTTACAAAACCAAATGCTGACAGAAAAATCCTGTGTGAGGGTCTTTGCCGCAGTGGGAAGGTAACACAAAAGAAGATGGCTTGTTGGAAATTGCCTGAGGACTCCTAATGTTCTGTTAACATATAAAGCTGTCCAACACATAGCTTATCAGGCCAGGGCCTGTTACATTCGCTCCATAGTGTGTGTGTGTGTGTGTGTGTGTGTGTGTGTGTGTGTGAGAGAGAGAGAGAGAGAGAGAGAGAGAGGAGGGAGGGAGGGAGGGAGGGAGGGAGGGAGGGAGGGAGGGAGGGAGGGAGGATGTTTCTGTATTTAGGTCACAGTGTACATGGGGAATCAGAGCATGGCTACCTGGACTTGGGTCTCTCTGGGTCTCAGGTCAGAACCATTTCCTAGGCCCAGGGAACAAAATGGTAAATCATGTCAGGCACAAAACAGCCGTCCAGAAAGTGTTCATTGCTGGCCACACAGTCCTGGATTTCCAGCATGAGGAAGACTTAAACAAGAGCCATCCTGAAAGTTAGAGTCTATTCTGGGCTACAGAGTGAGACCCTGCAATAGAAAACCAGAAATAAGAAAAGAAAAAGAAAACCCAGGCCTAAACCACCAGCAGAAAGAGTCTCCTGGGCACTGAGCTACCTGTAATCACATACCTGAGGACAACCTTGAATGTAGGACCTAGCATCTTTCTCAAGTAGTGAGCCTGCAGGCACACCTGGTTTGATAATTATTTTATTTACTCTGTGTTGAGATAGTTTTCTCTGCAGCTTGGGCCACTGTGGTCCAGATTTGGCCCTCTCAGGTCTGAGATTACACGCAGCAGCCACCATGCCCAACACTGAAGCATATCCTTATGGACAACTATTTTGGGGGAGGGCACAGAAATTTTCAGAAAACGCCAAAAACAGCAATTCGGGGAACTGTGTCGATGTGTTTACCGTGAGTCAGCACAAAGCCAAAACATATGTGATGTCCAAATGTGTCCCCATTTCCAACAAAGGCAGAGTGTTACCTGTGTGGTTCCAGCCACATCTCAGGCTTCCCAGGCAGTCCCAACCTGACCTCCTTAGATCAACAGGCACTGGTCAAACATTTCTACTCAGTCCCCTAAATACTACCTGAGAAGAGCCCATCACAGAACCCTAGGTCAGCAAGGCAGGGCTCCTGCAGACCTGAATGGGTGGATTGATTTCCGTTCCAGAGGACAAATAGGAGGCAGACAAAATGGCTCAGCAGATAAACCTGCTTGCCAGACAGCATGAGGAGCCGATTTGAGCCCCAGACCCACATCCTTGAAGGACAGAACCAAGTTCCCCCCACCCCAACACCAAGACAAAGAATAAACCCTCAAAATGTAATGTAAGCTTTTCAATGAATGAAAACAAGGACAGGGGCCAGCGAGCCAGAGGCCCCTTTGTAGCAGCTTGTTTCCCTCTCAAAGGACTTGAGGCCATGAGACCTGCTTACCTTTCTTCAGCGTTTAGTGATTTCTCTGGAAAATGTGTTCCAACTCCTGCAGCTGCGACCTCATAAACCTTTCACGGAGGGGCTGGCAGGACACGAGTGTTGGCACAGGCTGGACAGTCGGCATCGTAACTATCACAGGACGTACATGTGGCATCCTAACTGGCACAGGCTGCACACGGGGCATCATATTTGACACAGGCTGAACATGGGGCATTGCAGTTGGCCTATGCTGAACACAGGGTCTAAGTGGCACGTGTTGCATATTGGGTCCTGTACCCGGCATAGTGCGTACATTGGGCACTGCAATGGGTACAGGCTGTACACAAGCAGCTCTGAATGGCATAGGGTTTCCTATAGGAACTGGCATATGTGGTATGCTAGATACCTTAACTAGTACAGCCTGTACATAGGGCACAATAACTGGCATAGGATGGACTTGGGGTACAGTAACAGGCATAGGCTGTACCCAGGGCACAGTGATTGGCATACGCTCAACATGAGGTACATTAGCAGGCATAGGGTGTTTCTGATGCACAGTGACTGCCATGTGCTGGACATGGGGCACATAAATGGGCATAGGCTGACTCTGCCGCACAATGATTGCCATATGCTGGGCACTGGGTCCATTAATGGGCATAGGCTGTCTCCAGGGCACTGTGATGGGCACAGGCTGCATCCCAGGCACAATTACTGACATAGGCTGTACATTAGGTACTGTTACTGACATAGACTGTACACAGGGTACCATATGTGGCAGACGCTGTGAGCCAGGTAGAAACCCTGACTCCAGTTGAACATTGGGTACTGTTACGGGCACAGGCGGCACATTGGGCACCATAGCTGGCATAATCGGTGCACGGGGAGAGGTGCCTGGCACAGGCTGTCCATAGGGCACCGTAACTGACATAGACCGTACATAAGTCATGTTAATTAGCATAGACTGTACACAGGCCACCCTAACTGGGATAGGCTGTGCACAGTGTACCATTGGTGGCATAGGCTGTACCCGGGTAACTGTAACTGATACAGGCTCTACAGGATCTACAGTATATGGCATAGGCTGTACCAAGAGAACTGTAACTGATACAGGCTGTACAGGAACTACTGTATCTGGCCTAGGCTGTACCCAGGGAACTGTAACTGATAGAGGCTGTACAGGACCTACTGTGTATGGCATAGGCTGTACCCGGGTAACTGTAACTGATACAGGCTGTACAAGACCTACTGTATCTGGCCTAGGCTGTACCCGGGGAACTGTAACTGATACAGGCTGTACAGGACCTACTCTATATGGCATAGGCTGTACCAGCGTAACTGTACCTGATATAAGCTGTACAGGACCTACTATATCTGGCATAAGCTGTACACAGGTAACTGTAACTGATAGAGGCTGTACAAGACCTACTGTGTATGGCATAGGCTGTACCCAGGGAACTGTAACTGATGCAGGCTGTACAGGACCTACTGTATCTGGCATAGGCAGTGCCCAGGGAACTATAACTGATAGAGGCTGTACAGGACGTACTGTATATGGTATAGGCTGTACACAGGTAACTGTAACTGATACAGGCTGTACAGGACCTACTGTATCTGGCATAAGCTGTACACAGGTAACTGTCACTGATACAGGCTGTACAAGACCTACTGTGTATGGCATAGGCTGTACCCAGGGAACTGTAACTGATGCAGGCTGTACAGGACCTAGTGTATATGGCATAGGCTGTACCCAGGGAACTGTAACTGATACAGGCTGTATATGACCTACTGTATGTGGCATAGGCTGTACACAGGGAACTGTAACTGATGCAGGCTGTACAGGACCTACTGTATATGGCATAGGCTGTACCCAGGGAACTGTAACTGATACAGGCTGTACATGACCTACTGTATGTGGCATAGGCTGTACCAGGGTAACTGTAACTGATACAGGCTGTACAGGACCTACTGTATCTGGCCTAGGCTGTACCCAGGGAATTGTATCTGATACAGGCTGTACAGGACCTACTGTACATGGCATAGGTTGTGCCCAGGGAACTGTAACTAATAGAGGCTGTACAGGACCTACTGTATCTGGCATAGGCAGTGCCCAGGGAACCATAACTGATAGAGGCTGTACAGGACGTACTGTATATGGTATAGGCTGTACACAGGTAACTGTAACTGATACAGGCTGTACAGGACCTACTGTATCTGGCATAAGCTGTACACAGGTAACTGTAACTGATACAGGCTGTACAAGACCTACTGTGTATGGCATAGGCTGTACCCAGGGAACTGTAACGGATGCAGGCTGTACAGGACCTACTGTATATGGCATAGGCTCTACCCAGGGAACTGTAACTGAT
Source organism: Microtus agrestis (assembly GCA_902806775.1). NCBI lineage: Eukaryota > Metazoa > Chordata > Mammalia > Rodentia > Cricetidae > Microtus > Microtus agrestis. The sequence continues at coordinate 3,545 of CADCXT010005413.1, read as the reverse complement.
ACAGGCTGTACATGACCTACTGTATGTGGCATAGGCTGTACCAGGGTAACTGTAACTGTATACCAGGGTAACTGTAACTGATACAGGCTGTACAGGACCTACTGTATCTGGCCTAGGCTGTACCCAGGGAACTGTATCTGATACAGGCTGTACAGGACCTACTGTATATGGCATAGGCTGTACCAGGATAACTGTAACTGATACAGGCTGTACATGACCTACTGTATATGGCATAGGCTGTACCCAGGCAACTGTAACTGGTAGAGGCTGAACAGGACTTACTGTATGTGGCATAGGCTGTGCAAAGGAGACTGTAACCGATAGAGGCTGAACCAGCATAACTGTAACTAATACAGGCTGTACAACACCTACTATATCTGGCATAGACTGTACCCAGGTAACTGTAACTGATACAGGCTGTACAGGACGTACTGTATCTGGCATAGCTTGTGCCCAGGGAACTGTAACTGATAGAGGCTGTACAGGACCTACTGTATCTGGAATAGGCAGTGCCCAGGGAACTGGAACTGGTAGAGGCTGTACAGGACATACTGTATATGGTATAGGCTGTACCAGCGTAACTGTAACTGATACAGGCTGTACAACACCTACTATATCTGGCATAGGCTGTACCCAGGTAACTGTAACTGATACAGGCTGTACAAGACCTACTGTACATGGCATAGGTTGTGCCCAGGGAACTGTAACTGATGCAGGCTGTACAGGACCTACTCTATATGGCATAGGCTGTACCCAGGGAACTGTAACTGATACAGGCTGTATACGACATACTGAGTGTGGCACAGACTGGACACCCTCGGTGCCCTCCATGCCTTTGGGGACTAGCTCCTGAGGCTTCGGCTCATTCTCCTGGCCATTGCCACGGGCACCATCTTGGTTCCCATCATCCACGAGGCCTGCCGCACCAGCAGCTGAGGGGTCTTCTCCTTCTCCTGCTCCATCTGCTTCTGCTTCAGAGGCTGCGGCTCCGTGCCCAGCCTGGCCCGATCCACTGGCTTCCTCATTTCTTCCCTCTCCAGCCTGCAAGACCCTCGGTGCCTCAGCCTCTGGAAGTGGGAAACAGAAAGGGCACCGTGGTGACAGGGCCTCAGGTGCTGCGATGTCCCCTGAAGTCGAGGGCCTACAGGCAATGCCAGTGCACGGGGCCTGCCAGCAGCCTCTGTGGACGCTCCTCCCCCCAAGGACAGCACCACCCCACCGTTCCTAGCACGCACTGACCATCCCAGTTGTCATCGTCGTCGTCAAGTCCCACGAAAAGCAGGTTATCGAAGTTTTGACGCTCCATGTCCTTCCAGCATGCCAGAGTAGCCCTGGCTTGCGGCTTGCTGTCCTTCTGGCGAGTTGGAGTCGGAGCTCCCTGCCGTTCCGGAAGTAAGGTCTCTCAGCCTCAAGGACTTGCTAGGTCTCTATATCTTCTGAGTTGGAGCCCTCTACCGCTCTGGGAGTGAGGCTCCTCAACCCGCAAGGGCTAGCTTCCCGTTTCCGGGTTCCCCCCCCCACAGTCCTTATTAGCATATATCCAATCTCATCCTGGCTTCTGTTTGGACTGCTGTTGCTATGGTCTGTGATCCTCAGAGGCAAAAGTGAGTGCAGCCTGAAGCTTGAGTGAGCTGCATGTGTTTGTGGGGGAACGGATGGCACCTGGACAACGGAATAGAAGTTGCAACTTCATGAGTCCTTTCACCCTGGTGACTATATTCTTAGGGAACGGGTGGTGGTCAATCACAGGATGCGATTTGCAGGGGGTAAGAAATGAACCACCAGAAGCTTTTAAGACCTTGCGGAAATGTGAGGACAATGTCTCTTAGTCTTAACATTGGGTCCTTGCAACTTGCCAGAGAATGGATACTAAGTAATGTGTTTATCTGGCAGGCTCTTCTTTGGACTTCCACAGAAAGTTAGATCCTGCCTTGCTTCCATGTTCTGACTTTGCAGGAGCTTGGGCAGGGTTGCAGGACCTGGGGCTGTTCAGCAGGCAGATCTGTGGGCTCATCTTCACCAGATCTACTGAGGAGGAGCTTAATAGTACTGTCCAGCCTTCATGAGCGCTGGCAAAGCGTGAGAATAGTCACACCTGTGCTGAGGTTCCTCACCTTTCTCTTGAACGCATTTCTAACGTCTTCTTTGAATGGTCAAAGTGTCAAGAGCAGGCCTTTGTGCCTGGTTTCCATCCCAGAGTCAAGCAGCCCGTTCACTGGCAGGTGGTCAGACTGGTCCCAAGGCAGCCAGATTTTTCCAAGCATGTTCTGGTCACTCTTAAAATGGAAGGGGCCCTAAAGTACTAGTGTCTGTCCAGACACACACTATTTGGGGCTGGGAATATTCTCGAGCACTGGTGCTGAAATTCTTCCAGAATAAGACTTACCTCACAGTTCTGGTAACTACCTCACCGCTAAATCTGCATATGTATGCTTCCTGCCCTTGTCTTTACTGTATGACCTGAATCTCCTTTTCGTAAGGTCTCCGGACCTGAGAAATATTTTTCTCTGTTTCTGACTGTGATTATAAAGACACTCAGTTATGTGCTGGGGATATACCTCATTGTGCAGAGTCCTTGGGAAGTATGCCTAAAAGCTTGGATTTGAGCTCCCCAATTGCATAAAGTGACAGGCTGTCCCAGGCTCAACACTGACACAGGAAGATAATAGCTTCAATCTTGTTCTTTGACTCAGAGAGAGTTTAATCCTGCCTAGGGCATTTGGTCTTAAGAAAGAGAGAAAGAGGGAGAGAGAGGGAGATCCCTTTCTTATTTTGTCTTATCAGTTCCGTCTGTCACTCCTCATTTTCCTGCCAAGCAGAGAGCAATGGGCATGATTTGGTTTTTCAAATGTAACCATGTTGGTTTCAGAAATTGTGTGAACATACAGCTTTGTCCCAAAGCCTCCTTGGTGATGCAGGTGTTTCTATCATGTCTCTCGAGTGGCCCTGCATTTCAGGCCCTTAGGACAGAACTCCACTGAGCTGCAGCCCTGCTCTCCTGAGCTACAGGTGCCCCTCTTGCATGTCCCCTTTTGCATGGCAGCTTCAGAGGGCAGCAGGAGCTCAGAGGGCTTGGGGAACCCTTCTGATCAGGACCCTGCTGAGGAATTCCAGCCTTACATAGGAGAACATGGCCCATTGTGTGTCTAGAGAAGTCGCAGGGGGCTACGGCCTTTGGAACTCTGGAAACCCAGCTTCTGCTATTCAGTGCCCCTCTGTACCATGTGATCTTGGAATATCCCAGGCTGTCTCATGGGTACCACAGAGAGCTGAAAGAGTAGACATGATACTGACCAACACGGAGTGGTTCTTTTTGTTCCCCTTTTTCTTTATTATTATTATTTATTAATTAAGGATTTCTGTCTCCTCCCTGCCACCGCCTCCCATTTCCCCCCCCCGAACCAACTCCCCTTCCCTCATCAGCCCAAAGAGCAGTCAGGGTAACCTGCCCTGTGGGGAGTGCAAGGACCTCTCACCTCCTTCCAGATCTAATAAGGTGAGCATCCAAACAGCCTAGGCTCCCACAAAGCCAGTAAGTGCAGTAG
>CADCXT010005411.1:0-19740 GCA_902806775.1 Microtus agrestis | reverse complement strand
CCCCGCCCATCTCTCTCTCCCCACCATCTCTCCCAGTGTACATGCGGGCTTTCTCTCCTCCCCCTCTCTCTCTCTCCCTCTCTTTCTTTCTCTTCTCTCTCTTCCTTAATAAATACTTATGGCTATCTGTGTTTACATGTCTGTTACCCTCCACCACCGCATGCCCTTTTGCTGGTGGGAAACTGTAGCCACTCTGAGCCACCGCCTTCAGCACCGCTGGGGACCTGCCAGAGTTTGCTGAGCCTGCCAGGTGAGAGGAAACCTATTTTTTAAAAAGAATAAGATTTGGTGCCACGTGACTCCTGAACCAGGTTCTTTTCCACTTAAGCTGGCCTACGACCCACGTGTTCCATCTGCCGCAGCTCCTCCAAACAACAACCAACTAATCGTGAGGGTCCCCATCTAGGACAGCTTAACTATCTTCTCTTAACCCAAGGGACTGACCTCGCTGAGCTCCCGGCAACTCTTCATGGTTTTTAGGGATGGGGGGACCTCCGGTTGTTCCCTAGCTGGCATTCAATTCGGCTTGTCTCCTAAAGTAAGCCCATGCCTGGGACGGCTGTCCTTAGCCGGCCCTCAGCTCACCCGCGCCTGGAGGCCCGGAGTCTCCAGTTCTCTTTTTTTTTTCATTCCTTTTCTTCTGTCTCTTTGACGTAATTGTCCCCTCCTAGCGGGGGGTTGTTTCCCCGCCAGTAGCTGGGCTAGGGCCGACTGCTGCTTGATGCAGCTCGATGCTACAGGTGCGGAGCCTGACCTTAGCTGAATCCCTCCTGCCATCGGAGGCTCGAGCTGATTCAGCTAGGTTATTAACACTCCCCCCATGGAATCGGATGCCTTTTCATAGGCCTCTGGGTGTTCGTACCATCTGCATCTCCGCCTAAACGGGGAGCCGTCCTCCTTGTAGGCTTGAGGTGCTACGGTCCTTGCGGTGTTTACACGGCCTTGATCATGGGAGCCAAGCCATCCAGACCTATCACTCCGGCCTCATGCTTTAAATGCCTCACACCTATCAGTCTCTGTCCAAAATGGCCCCAACTACCTTAAAAAAATTTTAACGGCCAGTTTTTTTGGTTCCAGACTTTTGCCCTCCCCTCTGCGGCTTTTTTGTTGTGGTGGGCTTTCCAACAGAGCAACTACACGTGGCTGTCGCCATCTTGGCTGAGAGCCAGATCACATGACCACACTCTCCCTGTTTCACTCTCCTGGTTTTAACCTGCCTCTTCACCGAAGTTTTCACTAAAACTCCTCATACGAACTCTGTTAAATATGTTTTGAGCAATGGTCGAATGCCTGTGATAGGGGCCCACAGAGGCATCCACGTTGCCCAATTCTTGTTCACTCTCTCTATGTATAATAATTGTTTATTACATCTTATTTCAGACTACAAACCATGAGTCCCATATTTTAAGCTGGTATGTACCTTTTAAGTCTTTTAAGCTGTTCTCTACCATTGTCAGTTTTGCCGCTTAACCTTATATTTCAAGCAGTTTTTCCCTCTCTGTCTCTTTTACAAATGTAAATCTTACCTGTTGAGAGCCAATTTGGCCAAGCTCAGACCCAACTTCTCCAAACAAATTCTATACTATAGTTATTCCTGATAAACAAGCTCTCAACTGCTCAGAGATCTAGGGAATGTGATATTTAAGTATTTAATTATTAAAAACTTTTCACAACAACAAAAAGAGACAGTTTGGCTCCTAGCAGTAGCCTCTGCTCCCTCCAAAGAAGACAGAAGACAGACACACACAGAACAATATCCTTCTGCGGTTCGCTTCAACGGCCGAGCACTGACCACTGGGAAAAACTGCCTTCATCTAAACTAGAGACCTCTAGACATGGACAGAATCACTGGAATCGACAGCCTAGCTGCTCAGGTCAAGGTAGGCCTGTCTTCCTACAGATTTCTTAGCCCACAGGATCTTCTGAGCCTGGCAGGCCCTGCGCTAAACAGCAAAGCTCAAGTGCAACCTTCAGCGACCATGGAGGACCCAAAAGAGAGTAGCTCTGGGTGCCAACCAAGTAAGTTCTCTGTCATTTTTAATCAGTAACTTAAGTAAAATCTTATCCTTCTCAAAGATCTCTGACAGTTTGACAGCTGAGAGGTTTTGCCAGGTTGAGGTTTTGCAAGGTGACCTCACCAAACAAATTTCAAAACCAAATTTATCTCTTATGCTACAATATGCCTAAAACTTCTGTTTTCACAAACCCAAGGAGTTCTCGTGAGTTCCAGGGAGCCGAATTAAAAATCCATCTTAAACAGGTCAGATACCCCCAATTCCTGGTCCTAAAGTTTTTTCTTTTTAACCTTAATTTAACTTTGTTCTTTGTTCTGCCACTACCTTAGGCCATGCCACAAATACCAGTCAAAAGCAAAGAGAACAGCTATGCCAGGATGTTCCCAGCACCCCAGCCTTCTCTCACGCAGAGGATCGGAGTTTACACTGAAACTCTGTCTCCTAATAATGCCAGAAGCAACACCCATAAGAGCTACCAATATGACTGCATGAACATGAACTGAATAAGGGATATGATAACACAGATGCTGATCTGGACTAGAAGAGACCATCAGGCTTCAACCTTACACAAAAATCTACATGGCTGAGAGTCGAAGAAATAATCTTTCCCAGGGGGAGCACAATGAGTTAGTTATCCAACACCAAATGATCAGCTCTGAAAACAGAAACAATAATATTACGAGATGGAGAAACTTATATGTAGGAGTATATACTTTTGTTCAGAAAGAGGCAGGCCTCCCATGGCTGTCAACAAAGCATGGCATATTGAGGTCAGACTGAGTTCCTCCCCAAGCATTAAGGCTGGACACGGCAACCCAGTATGAGGAATAAGTTCTTGGAAGATAGCCAATAGGGACATGCCCAGATTCAACCACTAGGAGTCCCACAAGTAGATCAAGCTACACAACTGTTACACATATATAGAGACAGGGTTTCATGGATCCCTGGAAAGGGGAAGCAAAAGAGATCTCCTGGGTAAACTGGTTGCCAGTGGAGTTGGGAATATAAGCAAAGGGAACACATGGCTTTTTAAAACTGTTATTTCATGCTTTATACATACATCTATTTTTAAATATAACCTGTTTGGTTTGTAAAATACTACCAGTATATATGTTTTCGACTGGAGCATCATATTTCTTTTTAAAACAAGATTAAATGCTCAAAGTTAAATAAAGAAATAAAAGGTAACCAATATTAATCAATTATCAAAAGTTGAAAGAAATACCACAAAACAACAGAATAATGGGAATTTATAAATATCTTTCAGTAATAACTCACTAGTAATAGATTCAATTCTACAACAAAATGGCAAAGATTATTTGATAATAAATTCAGTTAGAATTTTTGCTGCCTTCAAGACACTCACTTCAATATATCAATGATAGACATAAACTTAGATTGATTCTTTGAAAAGATTAAGGATCTTGACAAACTTTAGACTAATAAACCCAAAGAAAGAGAATTCGACCTAATTTGATAAAATAAGAGTCAAATAGAGGCACTGTACTGGCTAGTTTTTATCTCTACTTTTCACAAGCCAGAGCGATCAGAGAAAAGAAAATCTCACGTGAGAAAATACCTCCATAAAATCAAGCTGCAGGTATGTCTAGAGGCCAATTTTTAATAGGATTATTTGGTATTTTAAAGCAAAAGTTCCTTGAATTTTTTTACATGTTTTGATTTCAGCCCTCTGTCAGATGTGGAGTTGATGAAGATCAAGTTTCCCATTCAGTAGGCTCCCATTTTGTCTTATTTAAGTACATCTTTTGTCTCACCAAAGTGACTCAGTTTCCGAAGGTTCCATTTATTGTTGTTGTTCTCAGTGTTGTGCCACTGAGGTTATATTTAGAAGTTATCTTCTGTGCCAATGTATTCAAGGCTACTTCCTACTTTCTTCTACAAGGTTCACTGTACCTGGATTTATGTTGCAGCCTTGATCCTCTTGGACTTGAGTTTTGTGCATGGTATTAGATATATATCTATTTGATTTCTTCTACATGTCAATATCCATTTATGCCAGCACAATTTATTGAAGATGCCTTTTTATTCATTATACAAATTTTGGTTCCATTGGCAAAAATTAAGTGTTCACAAGTATGTGGATTAATTTTGGTGTCATAATTCAAATTTCATTGATCCATGTGTCTGTTTTTATGCCAATACCAAGTTTTTGTATTACTATAGTTCTGTGGCAGAGCTTGACATCAGGGATGGGGATGCCTCTAGAGGTTCCCACATTGTTCAGGAGTGTTTTGACTGTCCTTCATATTTTGTTTTTTTTTCCTATGAAATTGAGTTTGTTTCATTCAAGGTCTTTGAAGATTTGTCATGGGATTGTGATGGTGATTGCATTGAATCTATAGATTGTTTCTTATGGGATGGCAATTTTTCTTCTGTTGATTCTACCTATTCTAAAACATGGGACTTTTTTTTTTATTTTCTGATATCGCCTTAATTTTTTTTTGTCAGAGATCAAAAGTCTCATCATACAGGTTTGCTTAGGTTAAGCCTCAAGATATTTTATGTTATTTGTGGCTAGGTAAAGGTTGATGTTTCCTGATTTCTTTTCCAACCCATTTATCATTTGTATAAAGAAAGGCAATTTTTTTAGTTAATTCAGCATCCACCACCACCACTCACTGCTGAAGTTGTTTATCAGTTGTAGGTGTTACCTCGTAGAATGTTTGGTGTCTCTATACATATTACCTTGTCATCTGCAAATAGTGAAAGTGACATCTTTCTTTCCAATTTGTATCCTCTCAATCTCCTTTTGCTGTCTTACTGCTCTAGCTAGAACTTCTAGTACTATATTGAATAGATATGGAAAATGTAGACTTCCTTATCTTGTTGTTGATTTTAGTGGAATCGCCACCATGCTTTCTCTCCATTTACTTTGTTAGCTTGCTGTGTAATGCCTTTATTATGTTTAGGTACGTTTCTGTATCCCTGATCGCTCTAAGACCTTTATCATAAAGGAGTGTTGATTTTGTCAAAGGTTTTTCAACATCTAGTGAGATGACCATGTTATTTCTTTCATTCAGTTTGTTTAAATGGTGGGTTACACTGACAGATTTTTGTAAGTTGAACCATCCCTGCATCTCTGAAATGAAACCTACTTGATCACGGTAGATAATTTTTGATGGATTCTGTTTGCTAGTATTTTCCTGAGTATTTTTCCATCAATGTTCATGAGGAAGCTTGGTCTGTAATTCTTTTTCTTCATTGCATCTTTGTATGGTTTACATATGGGTTTGACAGTAGCCTCATAAAAAGAAATTGACAATGCTCCTTCTGTTACTATTGTATGGAAATATTTGAGAAGTATTGGTATGAGGTATTAATTAAAATTCTGGTAGATTTCCATGTTGCAACCATCTGGCCCCAAATTTCTTTGGTTGCAAAACTTTTAATAACTGCCTCTATTTCCTTGGGGGCTATAAATCTAGTTAAGTTATTTACCTGGTTTCTTTCAGGACTTTCCAATTTTGTGGAGTAGAGGCTTTTTGAAGGATGACCTAATGAGTCTCTAGATTTCCCTCAGTGTCTGTTGTTATGTCCTTCTTTCATTTCATTTTTTAAGGCTAAAAGAACTTTATTACTTGTTTTAAAGATTGACATAAAGTCAGTTTTCTTTTAATAACTGATCTACTCTGAACTTCTGGAGAAAAGAAAGACAAGAACCTGGGAGATAAAGATTCTGCTGGTTGCTCTTGCATTTTCACTGGTTTTTTTTTCCAGAGATGGCAAAATATAACCCCCCATCCACATGTGTTTCCTGAGATGCAGGAAGCAATTCCCTCCAGGGAACCCAGCAGCAGCTAAATGAGCTGCACATGTTACTTGAGGGTCAAGGAGAAAACACCAAAGTGTGCTGAGTACTGCTTCTATAGCATCTGCATACACATTTGGCAACGTTACAGATGATTCTTATTATAGCAATTGTACCAGTATACTTGTTCTTCATCTTCTTTTTCTCCTTCGACACCAGTGGCTTCTGAAAATATGGATGTGCTGCATGATAATAAGAGTCTTCCTGATCTGATAGAGTAGGCAGGCATTGAAGTTGTAAAGCAAGTTATGAGAAAACACTTGACTGATGAACGAATTGGGGAAATTTGGGAAAAATGCAGAAATTGGGATTTTTACCTGATTATAAAATTTGGCAAAAGAATCAAACTGAAACAGAAAAGAAGTTGGCTATGATGAATAAAGTTTATGGAGAACCTAGGGCCTTAGTGATGACTGCCTAAGTGTCTTTATAAATCAAAACTGGAGCCCCCAAGTGCCTTGATTTTCTAGCCAGCCAGGAGAGAGTTTCCTCTGTCTAGGCACCCCCCACCCATCGAGGAGTCATCCAGACTACTAGCTACACCCCAGTCCCAAACCTGCCTATTTGCCTGCAATCTCCGTGGAACTCTGTAACACAGCTTGCTCCAATTCTGAGGGGACCCAAGAGGTGAGTGAACATGGCAAAATGGCCCACTCTCTAGGACCTCCTAATCAGAACAAAACCCAGGGCCCCTTCCCCAACTCCTTGGTTTTTCTAGCCAACCAGCAGGAAGTTTCCTGTGGCTAGGCACACCCCTAACCCATCCAGAAGCCATCCAATCTACTAGCTACTCCCCAACCCCAAACCTGCCTATTTGCCTGCAATCTCAGTGGAACTCTGGAAACACAGCTTACTCAAATACTGAGAAAACTTAAGAGGTGAGTGAACAGCCACACAGACAGATGCTCCACTCTCTAGGACCTCCCCAGTGGGACAAAATGCAGGGGACCTCTCGCCAACACCCTTGGTTTTCTAGCCAGCCAGCATGGGAGTTTCCTGCATCTAGGCATCCCAAAACCCAAACCCATCCACTGGAACCCTCAAGCTACTAATACACTCCAACTAAGAGCTAAGAACACATTAAAGTGCAGATATTGGGGAGACATCAAGCTGCTTTAGCAAAAGTGAGCAACAGTTCCAGAGTCAATGATCCTGTAGGCCTTGCCTGGACAGGATCACCCTCCATCAGAATCACTCCTCTGATAGGTTGACATCTGAATTATTAATTGCCCTAGGCTGTATATTTCTATGGCCTCTGACAAAATTCTGTGTTCAAGGAGATAAACAGATTAAGAAATAGAATAAAAGGAGTGGTAATATCAGGCAAGATTCCATGTACCTAAGGTTCCAACTTGTAAAAAGGAGCTAAGGAATAGCTTAGGGCACACACTGAGAAGCAAGTAGCTGGCAGATCTCTGAATTTGAGGCCAGCCTGGTCTGGATATACAGAACAAGGTTCAGGGCATTCAAGCTTAGCAGTGAAGGACAGAAAGTTGATGAAGATGTAGTTGAAGGCAAGCTCTGTGGAACCCTGCCTTAGCTAATACTGAGTGGACCTAAGACATGAGTCCACAGTGGCCTTGTATCCCTGGATGCCCCTTGCCCTAGGACCTCTACATGGGAGAAAACCAGGGGCTCCTCCCAAGCTCCTCTCGTCATTTCTAGCTGACAGTAGGGAGCTTTCCTGCTAGCACTCAATCCACTCTGCCCCCTAACCTGCCTTTTCCCGTGAGCTCCTTAGAACCCTACTACACAGCCTGTGCCAATACTGAGTATACCTAAGAGCCTGCTCCAACACTGAGTGTACCTAGGAGTCAGCCACAGCAAGGATTGGTCCAAGAATCCAAGACACTATAGGCCTCAGAAAGGAAGAGATGGGTAGGCACCAATGCAAGAATTCTTCGAACATCCTAAAAAAACAACAATGTAACAACAGAAACCAGAGGGCAATACAACAGGAAGACTTGATTATACTAAACCAGAAGATGAAGAAAAAACGACTTTAAATATAACTTTATGAAAATGATGGAGACTCTTTTTAAAGTGAAAACCTCCTTTAAAGAAATGGAGGAGGCCAGGCAGTGGTGGCACATGCCTTTAATCCCAGCACTAGGGATGCTGAGGCAGGAGGATCCCCGTGAATTTGAGGCCAGCCTAGGTCTACAAGAGCTAGTTCCAGGACAGGCACCAAAACTACAGAGAAAACCCTGTCTCAAAAATAAAAAAAAATGAAAGAAAGAAAAAAATAAATGGAGGAGAAGACAAAACTAAAACCTGAAGAAATTAATAAATACCTCAAAGAAACCCAAGAAAAAGCAATCAGACAGGTGAAGGAAACAGTTCAAGACTTGAAGACTGAAATAGAGGTAATAAAGAAAACACAAACTGAGGGAACTCTGGAAATAGAAAATCGGGAAAATGAACAGGAATGACAGAGACAAGTATAACCAACATAATACAAGATATAGAAGAAAGAATCTCAGGAGCTGATGATACTATTGAGTAAATAGACTCATTGGTCAAAGAAAACACTAAATACAACAAATTTTTAACACAAAACATTCAGGAAATCTGGGACACCATGAAAAGACAAAACCTCAGAATAATGGGTGTAGAAGAAGGAAAAATCTCCAGCTCAAAGACACAGAAAATATATTCCACAAACTTATAGAAAAAAACTTTCCAAACCTAAAGAAGGATATTCCTATGAAGGTACAAGAAGCTTACAGAACGCCAAATAGACTGGATCAAAAAAATCCCCTCACCACATAATAACCAAAACACTAAAGATACAGAATAAAGAAGGAATATTAAGAGCTACGAAGGAAAAAGGTCAAGTAATCTATAAAGGTAAACCAATCAGAATTACACTTGACTTCTCTATGGAAACCATGAAAGTCAGCAGGTCTTGGAGAGATGTGCTGCAGACACTAAGAGACCATGGTGGATGCAAGTCAAGACTACTATACCCAGCAAAGCTTTTATTTCACCATCAGTGGAGAAAACAAGGTATCTCCATGACAAAAAAAGGCAGATTTAAAAAGTATGTATACACAAACCCAGCCTTACAGAAAGTACTAGAAGGAAAATCTCCACCCAAGAAAGCTAACTACACTCACAATAACACATACATCTGGTAACCCCACCAATATAACCCAAAGAAGCAAAACACACAAATGCTACTACTGAAAGATAACCAAAGTTAAAAGCCACTAGTTATCAATATCACTTAATATCAATGGTCTGAATTCACCTATAAAAAAAGACACAGGCTAATAAAATGGATATGAAAACAGGATCCTATGTTCAGTCAAATTAACAAGAAATACACCTCAACCTTAAAGATAGGCACTACTTCAGAGTAAAGGATTGGGAAATGCTTTTTTAATCAAATGGTTCTTGAAACAAGTGCTTGTGGCTATACTAATATCTCACAAAACTGATTTCAAACTAAAATCAAACAGAAGAGATGGAGAAGGACACTTTATATTCATAACAGCAACAATTCATCAAAAATGAAGTCTCAATCCTGAATATCTATGCCCTTAATACAAGAGTATCCACATATGTAAAAGAAGCACTACTAAAACTTAAATCACACATCAAACCCCACACACCTATAGTAGATTTCAACACTCCACTCTTGACAATGGACAAGTCAAACAGACAGAAACTTAACAGAGAAATGAGAGAGCTAACAGATGTCATGATCAAATGGCCTTAACAGACATATATAGAACATTCCACCCAAAGAACGAATAACCTTCTGACCAATTTATGGAACCTTCTCTAATATTGATCAGATACTCAGTAACAAAGCAAACATCCACAAATGCAAAAATAATTGGAGTAATCCAATGTGTCTTATTGAACCACCATGGAGTAAAGTTAAAATTCAACATTAGTATTCCCAGAAAGCCTACAAACACATGGAAACTTAACAATCAACTACTTCGCCACTCCTAGTCAGGAAGTCACAAATGACTATAAGAAAATAGTGTTTATGTACATAACATGGCAGTTGTCCATGTGAACTCAAGTAATTAGGATAGCATGTATCAGACATGAGCAAGCTCAAACCAGATGGTAACCCTAGGAAAAGTGTAAGGGGACATGGAGACCCATGCCTTGCTGACAAGCTCCTATCATCTGAAAAAATGCTTAGAGAAAGGGAATAAAGTTTATTTCAAGAGTATGAAACTCCTGATAGTTCAACTATATTGCATACTATACTCAACACCCAGGATTCTATGGGAATTACAGATTGAACTGTGTGAGTGTAAAAAAAGAAAAGAAAAGAAAAATCCAAAGAAGTCTGTAGGAAATGAAACATGGAAAGGGTGGCGAGCTGAACTTGGTCAAATAACACTGTAAGGTATTCTTAAATCATTAATAAATGTATTAAAAGTAAAATATATTAGATATAACAATTTTCTTCCAAATAAATTCCAATATACATATAACATGAAAGAGAAAACTGTATCATGAGGGGGCCAGCTTGTTTGTTGTTGCTATTCTGTCTTGCCCAGTACCCACAACTGTTTAGCCACAAAGACAAATACACATAGATCTCTATAATTTATAAAGCTGATTGGCCCATTAGCTCTAGCCTTTCACTAGCTAACTCTCACACCTTTATTAACCCATTTTTCTGATCTATCTTAGCCATGTGGCTCAGTACCATTTTTCAGTGGGGCAGATCACTTTCTGCAGCTTCGAGGTCTGGGCAGGAGTGTGAGGAATCAACTTCCTTCTCTTATTTAAAAAAAGAAAGAAAGAAAGAAAGAAAGAAAGAAAGAGAAAGAAAGAAAGAAAGAGAATAGCCTGGGAGCTCATTTCTATGTGGGACATTTATATTACCTCTAAAGAACAGGGAACATTGCAAGAGAGACATCAGAAATCATATAAGAGCAAAAGGATTTGGGTGGGGTAAATATAAATACTGTGTTCTGGATATGAGACAGTTCATACAAATATGAACTTTAAACCAATATCCACAGAATACCTGTGCAAAATTGAAGTTTTAATTATTCTCTTCTGGATAGAAGAGGGGCTTAAAAGGACAAATGGATCAAAGATCTCCAATATCAATCTGAACACACTGAACCTGATACAAGAGAAAGTGGAAAGTACCCTACAACAGATGGGCACAGGTGATCGCTACACAGGTATAACCCCAGCAGCACAGTCATTAAGGGCAACATTGAATAAATGGGACCTACTAGAAACTGAGAAACTTCTGTAAAGCAAAGGACACTGTCATTAAGACAAAAAGGCAACCCACTGACTGGGAGAAGATCTTCACCAACCCAGCATCAGACAAAGGCCTGATCTCCAAAATATATAAAGAACTCAAGAAACTAGACTTTAAAATGCTAATTAACCCAATTAAAAAATGGGGCACTGATCTGAAGAGAGAATTCTCAACAGAAGAAGTTCAAATGGCCAAAAGACACTTAAGGTCATGCTCAGCCTCCTTAGCGATCAGGGAAATGCAAATCAAAACAACATTGAGATATCATCTTACACCTGTCAGAATGGCTAAAATCAAAAACACCAATGATAGCCTTTGCTGGAGAGGCTGTGGAGAAAGGGGTACCCTCATCCATTGCTGGTGGGAATGCAAACTTGTACAACCACTTTGGAAAGCAGTGTGGCGGTTTCTCAGGAAATTCGGGATCAACCTACCCATGGACCCAGCAATGCCACTCTTGGGAATATACCCACGATAGGCCCGATCATATGACAAGGACATTTGTTCAACTATGTTCATAGCAGCATTATTTGTAATAGCCAGAACCTGGAAACAACCTAGACGCCCTTCAATGGAAGAATGGATGAAGAAAGTGTGGAATATATACACATTAGAATACTACTCAGCGGTAAAAACAATGACTTCGCGAATTTTGCATGCAAATGGATGGAAATAGAAAACACTATCCTGAGTGAGGTAACCCAGACCCAAAAAAGATGAACATGGGATGTACTCACTCATAATTGGTTTCTAGAGATAAATAAAGAACCTTCATCTGACGATGGATGGAGATAGAGACAGAGACCCACACTGGAGCACCAGACTGAGCTCCCAATGTTCCAATGAGGAGCAGAAGGAAGGAGAATATGAGCAAAGGAGTCAGGACCACAAGGGGTGCACCCACCCACGGAGACAGTGGGGCTGATCCATTGGGGAGCCCACCAAGGCCAGCTGGACTGTGACTGAAAACCATGGGATAAAACTGGACTCCTTGAATTTGGTGGACAATGAGGGCTGCTGAGAAGCCAAGGTCAATGGCACCGGTTTTGATCCTACTTCATATTCTGGCTTTCTTTGTGAGAGCCTAGCCAGTTTGGATGTTCACCTTCCTAGACCAGGATTGAGAAGGGAGGACTTTCAACTTTCCACAGAGCAGGGAACCCTGACTGCTCTTCAGTCTGGATATGGAGGGGAGGAGGGGGGAGGGGGAGGAGGGGGAAGAGGGGGAGGGAAATGGGAGGTTGGGAGGAGGCAGAAATTTCTATTTTTCCAATTAAAAAAACTAAAAAAGGAGGATAGCTTACAAATTTTTGGTTGGATGTCCAATGGTTAAAGCTCTAGTGATAATATTCTTATGGGAGACCTTGAGCTGCTAGGTAAAATTCTTACAAAAACAGTGTCCAATAGAGAGCTTACAACAGCTGCCTAACAGGTACTCAAGCAGGTAAAGTATAAATCAACAGATAAAGTATACAATAATCAACAAATACAGTATATTAATCTATAATTCAGCTATGGCAAGTGTGTATATTAAGTGTAAAACTTATTCTACAACAGTTTTATAAAAAAATGCTGCTTATGGCTAAATCTTCCAGTTTTGCTAGTTAAGATATTAAACTCTTAATTTAAACCAGTAGCCTGTCTGATATAAAAGGACAGGATAGAATCTGGAAAATGGCTTAACAAAATATTGACTATGATCAATGTTTCTTATACTAAACAGTAGATTCATTGATAATTTTAAGATTGATTCCTGGACAATTGCCTTTAAGCTAAATTCAAAGGCCAAAAACAATGGTCTTTCCCCAGATCATTGCTACAATTTATGCACCTGTATTTTGATTAATGTTATAACAAAAAAATCCCTTAAGGGATTTTATACTAAATTTTACAAATGGCTCTTCCAATGGAGGAACTGCATATATGACTAATAATAATAAAAAATTATGGAGCATAATAAGGAATCCTTCAAAGCAACTTCATAAAAGTTGCCAGCAGATCCTGATACAAACGATCTGGCTTGATGACACCAAGCTGACCTTTGCTAAGACAAGGTGAAAAAGCCCTTGCAATGCATCATTAAAAACCTGACCTGTACATATATTTGGGGTCAAGGATGTGTTGTGCTTTTTCCACAGAAAGAAAATAAAAATCTGGACGTGATGTCGAGGCTGGGGACACAGAGGACTTCCAGAGGTGATTGAGGAGAGGTCCTTGGTCCAGCCTTCCTGCCCCCACGGAAAGGAGTGCCTGCTGAAAAACCAGCTACACCACTCTGCAGGGAGTCATCCTGCCTCCAGAATCCAGGGAGACCCGGCTGACATAAGGGCCAGGATGTGCTTCATGGCTGAATCCAGCCTGCCTCACCCAGGTTCCCCACCTGTCCTGGAGCACAAATGCTAAACTGCTTCTGGGAGCTTGAACTCTGGTCTGCTTTGGAGCTGAGATGCAGACTAAACATCAGACTGCTTTGAACTTTGGGACACAGAACTCATTTTAATTTAAATATTAACCTCTCTCTTCACTTAAGAAGGGGGAAATTTGGGGGTTCCTGTCACTGTTGCTCAGAGACTGGAACTGGTGGTATTTGATAACAAATAATGTATGTCATTGTAATTCTACTGAAATTGATCTAATGATATCTGTAACTGCTTATAGATGTTGGGAAAAGTTTGACACATGCTGTAAAGTGTTTGGGTTTAATGCATATGTTAAAAAATTTTAGATTTTGATCCCTTTTATACTGCCCTAATTTTTGGCAGTGCAGCACACATAACTTTATGTGGAGTAGGAAACTTAGGAAGGAGGACATACCATAGGCCAGACTAAAAGGTGAATACTGAGTTGGGAAAAAAGCCCTTTATCCTTGTCTGGAGGTGGAGTTATTGGTGCCAAAATTATATCATTATATCTTTTGGTTTGAGGGAGCTCCTCACAGTCTTTTCATTAATGATAGACGCAGGGGCCCAATGATGGAAGTTAGTGTGGATCCTCGCCTGAATAGTACACCATACAGAGGTTGTAGAAACCGGCTCAACATGGCATGGTACAGGTATGAGGGCACTTCTCCACATGGCCTAAGACAGGGTGCCCTTGTGATCTGTTTACTTTAATCCTGCTAGATGCCTTTAAGTTTGTGGGAGCTCAAAGGATGGGAGACTTATGGCAGGATAATCCCCTCAACCTAAGACAAGGATCCCTGGGAACCCTAGGATGGGTAAGGGGGAAAGTAAAAAGGCCTGGTCCCCACTGACCTAAGAATCATTAGGCACCCTCTGTTCCCAGGAGAGGTAAATTGCTTCACCACTTGAGAGGAGGGTCTCTCCTTATCTCAGTCCCTTCTCCTTTAGATCTGACACCATGGTTGACTTGACTGGTGCTCTCCACATAATAACTACTGGTCTTTATATAAGAGAAAGCAGGATCTGTTGGGAGCCGTTTTCCCCTAAAAAATCATTACAGGAACCATCACCCTGGGAGTCTGCAGGGAACCCTACACCCATAATTGTGCAAGATTAGTTCTATTGCCCTACACCCAATTAAAGCTGTTAATGGAAAAAATAAAATAAAAAATAAAATGAAAAAAATAAAAAAGGACTTATACTTCATTGAGAAAAAATTGACCTTAGATGGCTGCACGTGAAGGAGGCACCATTTTCTTCAGTCAAACAGTCATTGATATATTTGTCATACATACTCCAGTAAATCATGCCTGAATCATTTTCATATAAACAATCTTTTAAAATTCAGTGGGTCACAAAAAGACATGAGCATATGATGACATACTAGTTGCACAAAAATCTTATCAACTGGATTTTTAAGTAAATAGGAAAAGACAATGGAGGTGAATATTATCAAAATAAATCATATATATATATATGTGTGTGTGTGTGTGTTGTTTTGTGTGAATGATCAAAAGAACTCTATGAATTAAGAATAAGGGGAAATAAAACTAAAAGAACAATGTAGTAAGTCAGGGGCACATAGAGAACTAAAAATTCTTCATCCAGGCCATGACATGAGAGATATAAATCAATTCACAGAAGGAATGATTGTCTATAGAATGATTATATAAGATCATGTAGGTCAAAATTCCAATGTGGTTGAGGAGGTACTCTCCTGAGGTCCTCTTTTGATAGCTGAGGGAACTTACTGAAGTTTATTGAAAATGGGAGAATGAGAGATATTTTGGGGGGAAACATGGCCAAGAGCATCTTAGCTATGTCACATTGGATGGAGCCACAAAATTTGCCCATGTATTGTACTACCTAATCTCACTTTTACTTCTTACCTCATCTCTGGCTGTGTGTCTGGGTGACTGATCCCTAGCATTTTCCTCCTTGATTTTGGTTCTTTCTTTCTTTCCAGATTTCTATTTATTGTCTATTCCTGCCAGCCCCACCTATTTTTCTTTTCTTTTTCTATTTTTATTTATTGATTTTTTTAACTTCTCCATTTTATTATTTATTTATTTAAGATTTCTGTCTCTTCCCCATCACCGCCTCCATTTCCCTCCTCCCCAATCAACTATTTTTTTTTCTTGACTTGCTATTGTCCACTAAGCTTTCGCTATAACACCATGTGTTTTAGACAGGAAAAAGTAACACAGCTTCACATAGTTAAACATATGCAACATAAAAGAATGCAAAATATCTTTGTACCATTAATCAAATTTTCCATAGCATAAACAAATGTAGCACATCTTTAAAGTAATGGCCATATAACTGTACACATGTATACGTTAATAAAAATGTAAACGCTTGTATATATATATATGCATTTATACATGCATACTTTTTATACTCACCATTAATATTTATCTATGCATCACACACATTTATACACATGCTTTTCTTATACAAAATTACATAATTATACACACTTTCACATTTAACAAATATATGCATTTATACACATGTAGGGAATTATGGCTACATATAGGTACTTATACACATTTAGACATTTATAAATATGTATATACTTATACACATGTATGCACTTACACATATATATGATTTACACCTATGTACACATTTATACACATGTATGCATTTCTCTACACATTTATGAATTTACACTATAGAACATTTAATATTGAATAACACCTGGGAAAGACTAATTTCTCCTCCATTTTTCAATTATGGCTTATTGTTAGGTTTTTAAACAACAGATTCTCTCTTAACATGGCATTTAGCAATAGACCTTAATTTAACACATAATGTAACCAAATGTCATTTTATGCTGTCCACACATCCATGATAGAATCTCTGCTTCAGCAAAACCAGCAGATTGGAGTCTCATGTGTTCTTTTTGCTCCAATGGGGTTATCCAGGCCTAATCTTCTACGCTGGTTGGAAAGTAACTCCTGAGGACCTCTCCTGAACCACTGAATGCAATGAGGGAGAAAATTCCAGGCAACGTACTTGCTTCCAAAGTTTCCTTTCCTCTTGTTTTGAGCATGCTTTTACCACCATTATGGATTTGGGATCTTTTTCTCATTTTAATATTTTATTTTTACTTATTTTGACTTTTTCACTGCCTTACACAAGAGTCTCCACTTAGTTTTTAATCAGCAAGCTTTCAGAAACCTGCTTTCTCTTCTCTTACTTTCTTTTTTATTTTATTTTTTAACAAAGGAAACTGCCTTTTTCATTACATATACCAATCCAAGTTCCCCATCTATCCTCTCCTCTCATTCCCCCATATCTTCCTCCACCCCACCTCCATCCACTCTTCAGGAGACGCATAAGGCATATTGCTTTTATGGCAGGTCCGAGGCACTCTTGACTATTATATATAGGTTGAGCAAGGTATTCATCCAAAGAAGTTCACGGGGATGACCCCAGCTAGGGACCCTGGGCATGGAGGAGAGGGTAACTGAATTGGCCCTGACCCGTAGTCGTGACTGATGACTATCTTGAATATCACTACAGAGAACCTTCGTCTGGTGATGGATAGAGATATAAACAGAGACCCACGTTGGGACACTGGACTGAGCTCCTGGGCGACAGTTGAAAGAGCAGAAGGAGGGAGAATATGAGCAAGGAAGTCAGGACCACGAGGGTAATTGGTCCACCCACTGAGACAGTGTGTGTGAGCTAATGGGAGCCAACCATATCCAGCTGGACTTGGACTGACCAATCATGGGACTGAAACTGGACACTCTGAATGTGGCTGACAATTGGGGCAGACTGAGAAGCCAATGATAACGGCACAGGGATTTGTCTCTACTGCATGTACTGGCTTTTGGGATCCTATTCTATTTTGGATGCATACCTTCCCTAAGCCTGGACAGAGGGAGTGAGGGCCTTGGACTTCCACAGGGCAGGGTACCCTGCCCTCTCTTAGGACTGAGGGGCAAAGGGAGAGGGAGGGAGGGGAGAAGTAGGCTGAGGGAAGGAAGTGGAAATTTTGATTGGAATTATTTATAAAATAAAAAATAAAAAAAGAAAGCAGTAGGAATGTACTATTATATCATCTGTAAATAAAAAAAGTTTGTTTTCTTCTTTTTTAATTTGAATCCCCTTGATATACTTTTGTTTTCTTATTGCTCTATCCAGAACCATATAAACTATATTGAAGAGATATGGAGAGAGTAGACAGCCTTGCCTTACTCCTTTATTTTAAGTGGAATCAATTTAATTTCTCTCTCCGTTTAATTTGATATTGGTTGTAAGCTTGCTGTATATTGCTTTAATTATGTTTAGACATCTTCCTTGTATTTCTGATTTCTCCATAACCTTCATCATGAAGTGGTGTTGGATTTTGTGAGTGATTTTTTAGTATCTAATGTGATGATCATGTGGAATGCAGCTTGGAGTCTGAGGGATCCAGTGAATGGGGGTTGGTGTTGAGGCAGCCTTCCTGCAGAATATTCTCCTGCTGACTGGCGATGGAAGCTGAGGAGATGGGGTAGGGATCTTGGATTTTGGCCCCACTAAGGAGGTCCTAGGAAGTAGGGTATCCACCAGGTAGCTGGTCATTTAGCTCTTGATATTCTCTGTATTGTAGGTAGCTGTGTTTCTGCAGTTGAAAGCTTTATGAACTAATCAATTAGCCACAGAAACAGTAGCATGGAAGACATTGTGATGAATGTGACGATGAAATTTGGGGCCTTGCACAAGATGATAGAGGGGAGAATAATATTATTATGTGTTCTAGTAGATCAAGTTTGGGAATACTTTGTTAAAGAATATGGTTACTTTTATCTTGAAACAAGAGTCTGCTTGAGGTTAAAGTGAAGAATTTTAAAATAATTTGGATTATTTCCATTGGCAGAGGAAATCCGTAAACACCATGTGTAAGCTTTTTTCTCTCTTATTAGTGGTAAAACCTATGAGGATTTCTACTAAAATCGAGCATGCTGAATCAAGGAGAGAAACAGATTTAGAAATGGAAAGAGTAATGGACCTTGGGGCAAGATCCCACCCAGCTAAGTTTCAACCTTGAGAAATACAATTAAAGAAAAGCTTACAACTAGGTGTGTTGGTCCAACATTTAACCCTAGCACGATGGGAAGTCAGAGTCAGTGAAACTTTGAGTTTGAGATAACACAATCGACATATACCAAGTTCCAGAATATCCAGCCTTAGGATATCCATGGTTAAAACATAAAGATTATAAAGTTGTAATTGAAGAGGATAATATGTTCTTTTCCCATTATAAGCAGCAGAGTTGGCAGTTCCAGCTACTTGGGTTTCACAGTACATATGAATGACACTGAATTTTTTCTAGATAGATAATATTTTATTTTGAATATGTACAACAGTGAGAAATTATATTCAGTGGCATAAGGTTTCAATAGAAATCAAATGTTGTCTGATCTCTCGGAATTGGGACTAAAAACCTCTGAAATAAGTTTTCCTTAGTGTGATTTGAGGATACTCAAGATTTCAAATGTGTGCACTGCTTGTTGCAGAAACAAATTTCAGGGATAACAGAAAATATAATTTCAAACCATCATATGAAACAAATAATAATAAGATTACTATTATTGTTCAATTCAAAAGTACTTTGTGTATATTTTAATGATTCCACAAAATTTGGGAAGGTTCAGCGGAGGGACATCCATGTAATGGCTTATTGTTTGTTTATTGAGACAAAACTATTTGATTTTTCTTGCACTTTCCTTCCTCCATGTATTTCATTGTATCCTCTCTTTATTCTTTTTTGAAAATTTATTCCTTTTCTTTTCATACATTATTGTTTATATGTATTATGTATACAAATAATAACAAAATTTGATTTATTTTATACTATAATTATCAGTAATATATACCAAAACTCTGGAAACATATCAAGGGTATTTCTGATAAGTAGTATTAGAAAAAAGTGAAGAAATAAAGAAAATGAAGTATTATTCTACTATTTATTTGTAGTTTTGAATTTTTCCGTGGGGGAGAGGATGTATTAGGGTGCACTACCAGCAGAGTACAAAACAATGAGTTTGCTGGCTGGAAACATTAACAATGCGAATGGCTGAGGCTCAAAATGATCTTCTATACTTGTCTGGGAATGTCCTTACTCATTTCTACATCTTCAGAATTATTCGGGACAAGTAAGATGAGAGATAGACAAGATGTCAAGATTACAGATGTAAGGTTATTGTGTTTCTGGATAACAGACACTAAAAACTGATATCA